>VURO01048770.1:0-14515 GCA_015108175.1 Pelvicachromis taeniatus
GGTCTCCAAGGTGAACAGCCTCTGGCATGTTAGAACAAGGCAGCTAAGGGAAGTCGGCAAGTCAGATCCATAACTTCAGGATAAGGATTGGCTCTGAGGGCTGGGTCGGTCGGGCGCGGCCCACTTTGCGGGGCTCTCGCTAGCTAGCGCTACTAGCCCGCTCGCTAGCTAGCGCTACTAGCCCGCTCGCTAGCTAGCGCTACTAGCCCGCTCGCTAGCTAGCGCTACTAGCCCGCTCGCTAGCTAGCGCTACTAGCCCACTAGCGCACCTGTGGCTTTTAGTCTGGTGCGGCTAATGTATGAACAAAATATGATTTTTTTCATAATTTCAAGTTGTGCGGCTAATATTCAGGTGCGCTTTGTAGTCCGGAAAATACGGTAATCACCCGCCTACAGAATCCATAGTTTCCCCATAGTCACCGACTATCCCCATTAATTAATTTTGTCATGCAAAAAGTGGGAAGCTAAAAATGACAGACCCGTGAATCTGAAACCGGACACGAGCGGATCACTGATACAATATAATCCACCGTCACGTTTCCAGGACAGCTGCAGTCGTGGCCCAAACGATCGGCACCCCTGGAACTTTCCAGAAGAAGCACCGCTTCTCCCAGGACAGTGTTTGGTGTACACACCTTTATTTCCTTTATGTGATGGGGACCAACACAAAAAACAGAATCAAGTCACATTTGACAGCGTTTCACACACACACACACACACACACACACACACCTTAATATTTGGTGCACGCCCTTTGGAAAAACAAATGCCTACAATCAGCCACTTCCTATAACCATCATCGACTAGCTTGTTGTACGTCTCAGCTGGAGTTTTGGACCACTCTTCTTTTTGTTCGATCACTTTTAGGCCGGCGTGTTGTCCTCAGAGGTGTGTTTGGGGTCGTGGTCCTGCTGGGACACCCGTGACCTCTGATGCACACCCAGCTTTCTGATACTGGGCCCTACATCGCGCCTCCCACAGTCAGGGCATCCAGGCAGCAGACCACGTTGGGACCTCCACCACATCCGACTGCAGGTACTGCCTTCTTTGCTCCGTAGGCCTCACTACGCTGTCTGTAACCAGTACAGTGATGAGCTCGGTCTCATCTGTCCACAACACCTTCTCCCTGAAGGATGTTGGCTTGCTCAAGCACACGGTGGCAAACTCCAGTGTGGCGTGTTGATGTTTGTGTGTCAGCAGTGGGGTCCTCCTGGCTCTCCTGCCACAGCCTTTGTGTCCTTCAGATGTGGACAGATAGTTCGAGCTGACACTGGCTTCTCCAGCGTGCAGACCATCCCTCACTGCGGTCTCTAATCGGTTTCTCTGCCATCCACGTCCAGGGGGATCAGCTGCAGTGCCATGTGTTGTCAGGAGCATGAAGCTCTCTGCTTGTCTTTGTGTTCTCCATGCTCGGTGTGGCGCACACACACACACACACACACACACACACACAGGTCGAGTGAACCTGGGACTGCTACGCTGCCAGCACCCGCTTCTTGCCAGTTCCAACGAGCATCATATGCCCATTTTTGGAGCTGTGTGTGAAACGCTGTCAATCTTTTGTGTTGATCCACGGCACATAAAGGAAATAAACACGTGTAAACCAAAACATTTGTGATTGTAACCATTTTCTGGGAGAAACTGGCAGTGAAAACTCTTCTTTTTTCACTGCCACTTCAAATCCTACGTTTTTAGTTTATCATGGTGGTTATGCTAATATGACTTGATCAGCCAGGCCTGTGGTGACATTTGTGAAAATATTATGCTGCCCACGTGGGAAACGTGGTTTATTGGTGCTTTCGTAGAGACCCTGAATTCGAGACAGACTCAACCTCACAGCAGTTTGGCAGTGGGAGAGCTGTGGCGTAGCCCACGATGGGAACGCTCCACTGTGGAAAACACAGTAACATATAATTACAGTGTTCGAGTATCTGAACGTGAGGAGATCCAGAGAGTGTAAAACACAGACGGCAACAAAAAGGACCAACGGCTGTGTGCGCACAACACGTGTGATCATTTACATTATAAAACATACATTTAAAGAGGGAATGTATTACGGTGGTAATCACCTTAATGGTAACAGACACATACAAATTGACCCCTCAGAAAATGGTGCATTGCTCTTTACACTTCAAACAAAGTGTAAAGAGAAAACAAGTGTAACTGCAGGAGAGTGAGCGGCATTCGACAGCAGTCTGCAACGCCTTCTTACAGACTGAAAGGAGGGAAACGGAAACGTGGCAGACAGAAGGACCCGAACCGGGGCGCCGGCGTCTGCGGGTGACCCCACTACTGTTTGCTGAAAGACGGTCAGAGGAACGGGGTCTGTCAAAAACCCTTTCTAAGGGAAGGTAACAGGAGAAAACGAATGCCAGGTTACACGAGGACAATGAACATGAGAGGAAAGGAGTGGCCGTCTGACGAGGCTGAAGCTTCATGCTTACATGAAACACGTGACCACTTCGGCCTGCAGCCTTCACCGGGGTCATCAGAAGGACAACATGCATGAAAACAGCTAAAGGTTTTCTCCAAACTGTGAACCCTTCCAGTGATGTCATGAATCTGTGCAATGTATGATGTCACGACTAGGGCTGGGACAGTAAAAAATTGGCGTCGATGCGTCGTCACTTTAAAAAAAAATACATGGCGGCAGCGAGTAGCGGTAACACGTGGACTTAAACCACGCCCCCCGAACACGCAGTTCTACAGTATGGGGATATTTGAAGCGAACAGGAAGTGATTCAGTCTTTGCCGTCTTTGTAAGGTGGAAATGGCCGATCATAAAACGACCGTAAGTTTTCAACTTTGTTACTAACGCTGGTTTTTACCCTTTAATTCATCCAGACACCCCCCACGTAGACACACACTCAGAGATAAACACCCAACCTCCGTAAATGCTAAACTCATGTAAGCTGCTTAGCAGTAACATATATCATTAGATTCATCGATGCAGCCAAACATTCAGCACTACATTCATCCATTAGGACAATAATGGTTCTGCCCCGCCCGCGTCACGACGGCGCCACGGTAGAGGAACTGAACCGGAGATCAAACATTGTGATCTGATTGTGGATCATGGATCAGTAGATACAGGCACATATCTAATAGAAGAGCTTTAAAGTTGGGAAAGGCACTCACTGTCATGTGTCGAAGCCATGATTACATAAACACTGTAATGCACACACATTTACTGATAAGATAAACAGTTACATTAATAGCACATTAATGTAATGTTACTCTCTTTAGTTTAAGCGCAGAGCCTGAATGGACTGAAGGAAATATTCCCCCCACATCAAACACAGCATCAGCGGGGAAATGAGCTGAACGGCGGCGCCGAGCGGAGCTGCAGAATGAAGCACAGTAGATGCTCGTGCTGACGGGCTCAAAGCCCACACGTTGTTAACGCTGCCCTGTAACCGGCTCCAGAGGAAGCAGCGTCCTGAAAGTAGGCCTCTACTTACCCACGCAGACAACCTGCTTAGACAAGTGAACCACAGGCAGCAGCACTAACATGGGAGACTTTAGTATGTGCGTTTGTGTGTGGCTTACATTGCACGTCAGGAGGCGGGTGCACACTTTCTTCCTGTCGGGGTCAAGGACGCCACAGTGTTTATCCAAGTCGCACTTCCTCTCTGAGGACACACAGAAGCCATCTGAGCGACAAGGTGACAGTAAAAGGCCACAGCGACAACGTGACAGCACATGTGGACACACTTCCTGCAGCGGTGCTCGTTGCACGTGTTGGACGTGATCAGTCACGGCCGTCACGCTGTGAGTCACCACAGCACGAGTACTGTGGCTCAGTATACGGAGCTGCATATTCAATGAACATAGAACTTCATAAAACATAACTTGTGTAAATATTGTTCCACAAATCCTCGACACTTTTGTGCAACGACAACTTCCTCTCAAAGAATGTGTACACGAGATATTGACTGTTTAGCAGGTAAAGGTCAGTAATGACTAAACTCAGCACTAACACAGAAACCTCAGACGTCGGGAGAGTACACACTCAAACAGTTTTACTACGGTCCAGCGCCGCCATCTTGGATTGCTGCCTCCTCTTCATTGGTCAGCCTCGACTTTCCGAGTGGGAAAGGGAGCATTTCACAAAAACCTTGATAATTTAGCATTTTCGACTTATTCAGTGACTTCTACTGACGTCTACTTTTTCTATTACCTGCATGTCTGAACTTGTACTCACTGGAGGCCACTTTGTTGTAGGGTCTGGGGATCCGGTGGCGTGTTGCAGCAGAGGACTGAGAGCCATCTTTCCTCATGGTTGGGTGCCTGTCACTGGGTGAAGATCTACCAGGCGGCGTACCCCCGTGTGGCCAAGGGGGATCTCTGAGAGATGGAGGTGGGGAGCTCATGGGAGGCTCTAGAGGCGGTGGCTGCTTAAATATCGAAGACTCAAAGTGACTGCTGTGGGACTTCTCCAGTGGGGAATGTCTTGGTGATAAGAGAAGAAGTGGCGTTTACAGCGTGTTTAGTCACGTTAGCGCATGAAGAACAGCCATGAATAAACAGGAGGCTCTAATACGTCTACGCTGTTAGTCCTGCGCTCTGCTAGAGCAACATCTTTCTTCATCATAGACTGGGCTTCGAATAACAAGCACGCTTTGACATTAGTCCCCCTTCAAGGTCGCAGCCCCTCTCCTTAAGACAGCTTTATTTTGGTTCCACCTTGCAACCAGAAGGTTTAGATACAAAGGTGGTTGGGGCTTTTTTACTCACAGACACATTTTGTTTATGGTGATTACTCTTTAATGTGAGGATCCACCATCACCACCATCACCTGACAGGAAATCATGGCGAGCAGAAGACACCCACTCCTCTCTAAACAGCATTCATGGTCTACACACTGGAGCAGCTCTGCTGACACGAGCTCTCTGAATCAGAGATGACAGTGAAGCAAACGCCAGCGTTAGAGGTTTCCACTATTTCACATGAAGCATTTAGAAACTCGCACCAGGTGCAAATGTGTATCTGCCTGAGTAGAAAACGCCACTGAACCAGCACTGCATCGCTGAGCGTTCAGGAACAGCCCAAATCTGTTATAACATGTGTTATTAAACTGTTAAAGCTGAAGCTCGGCACATGATGGTGTGAGGCTCAGCAGCTAGCTACACAGCTATGGCTACAATAATAGAAACACATTAGTGAGCATGAAGTTTTCCCCCTCAATAAAAGTCCATTTAAGGGCCCCCAATGGGAAGAGACAAACACAATCACATGGTTAGGTTAGTCATTAATATGCCATTGTGTGCTTGGGGTGACTTCATGTCCACGCTGACTCTTAGTACGTGAATAGTGCTAACAAAGAAGAGTCAGGGAGGCCAACAGGGCCTGATTTAACTTAGATACACATGAGAACATTTTAAAAAGCCAAAGGATTGAGAGACGAGCAAAATCACAGGACGTGCAATCCAAATCCAAGAAAGCTAGCTCTGTACTCTGGACACCTTACATAATCTAGTAGTACTTTTATCAAGCTATGACATTTTGACTCGACTCTGTTCTTACCGTACTCCATCCTTGCAACTCTTGGAGTATCTGTACTGTGGTGGTGTGACAGGCGAAGGTGGAGCTGCCCGCAGCTGCCCGACTCCCTGGTTTCGTCCCTCCCATGACGGAGCGTTGGTCCCATGAGGAGGAGAGTGGCCATGATGGCTTCTCTGTTGGGGTTGCGGTGCCAGGGTAGGGGAGCGTAACCGGGCATACAGCTTGGCCAGGGGTCCATGTCTCCGCTCGCAGTGCTTCTCAAAGGCCTGTGGCTTCACAACCTGCCCGCAATGGCTGCAAACCACCAGGTAGAAGTCGTCATGCCCAGGGTACAGGCCAAAGATGGACATGTCTTGAAGAAGAGTGGAGAACACAGGAAGACGTACTCTCACTTAGAGGAACCTACCATTTCAAATATGCTCAATCTTGACATATGCAGGTCAGGGCATGCTTTTTGAAACTTTGACATCACTATAGCCTGCTGTACTGTTGGGTCTGGCTGTGCTGTTGGGTCTGGCTGTGCTGTTGGGTCTGGCTGTACTGTAGCCTGCTGTACTGTTGGGTCTGGCTGTGCTGTTGGGTCTGGCTGTGCTGTAGCCTGCTGTGCTGTTGGGTCTGGCTGTACTGTAGCCTGCTGTACTGTTGGGTCTGGCTGTGCTGTTGGGTCTGGCTGTGCTGTAGCCTGCTGTACTGTTGGGTCTGGCTGTGCTGTTGGGTCTGGCTGTGCTGTTGGGTCTGGCTGTGCTGTAGCCTGCTGTACTGTTGGGTCTGGCTGTGCTGTTGGGTCTGGCTGTGCTGTTGGGTCTGGCTGTGCTGTAGCCTGCTGTGCTGTTGGGTCTGGCTGTGCTGTTGGGTCTGGCTGTGCTGTAGCTTGCTGTGCTGTTGGGTCTGGCTGTGCTGTTGGGTCTGGCTGTACTGTAGCTTGCTGTACTGTTGGGTCTGGCTGTGCTGTTGGGTCTGGCTGTGCAGTTGGGTCTGGCTGTGCTGTAGCTTGCTGTACTGTTGGGTCTGGCTGTGCTGTTGGGTCTGGCTGTGCTGTTGGGTCTGGCTGTACTGTAGCTTGCTGTACTGTTGGATCTGGCTGAGCTGTTGGGTCTGGCTGTACTGTAGCTTGCTGTACTGTTGGATCTGGCTGAGCTGTTGGGTCTGGCTGAGCTGTTGGGTCTGGCTGAGCTGTTGGGTCTGGCTGTACTGTAGCCTGTGAGTTGGGGCTTTTGGTCATTTTGAAGGTATTTAATCATATTTGGATATCTGGATTGACGGAAAGTTCTTGTTCCTGCTTTGTGTTTCGGTAGGAGACTGAATCAATTTGAACCAATTCAGTTTTATTTATACAGCACCAAACCACAGCAGCAGTCACCCCAAGGCGCTTTATATTGTAAGGTAGGCCCTACAATCATACATACAGAGCAGGGCTGGGTACAGTCCCTGATTTCTATTACTGAGTTGATTCTGATTCGCGAGGTCCCGATTCGATTCAAGTTTGACTCAGTCAGGAATATTATAATTACAATCATTTATCTTGGATATGTACTTCATAAAAACCCTCTCAACCTTCTAAATTTGAAGTATTTAATCCCAAATTATTTGACTATTTCTCTGCAATTACACATTCAGTGTAAACGATCTATGTATAAAAACAAAGCTGACAGTGTGAGGCTTCACCAGAGGTGTGAGCGTCACAGCAGATGCCTTTGTGTCAAAGTGACTGAGGAGAAAACAGAAAAACATCAAGCACATTTTCCTGTCCTGGCTTTTTTTTATAGCAGATTACCTTTAAAATATTCTGCAGTAGATCAAAAAGTGAAGAAAACCATGAATCAACACGTGAACATTACCTGATGCTGCTGAGGTGAAGCACAGTTACAGAGGTTTGATTAGAGACACAGCCAAGCCATCATTGTAAAAGTTTACGTCTTGAGTATTGAACTGAACACAACGGTAGACTGGTGCGTAACAAAGAGTGAATAATGCAGAAAACAAAGAAAAGAAAGCAGAAGTGTATTTGTTGGACAGCTGAGGGAACTTTCATTCATAAGCAGGAGGCCTGCGTGCTCCTGCTTCTACAAGCTGCTGCTGTAAACCGTGGTGCACACTTACCCTCTTTACTGAGTGACATTGCCTCTGCAGCCTTTTTGCCATTCTTATTGCAGTCATCCACATCAAGCCCTGAAACACATGTTCAAGACGCCAGTGTCAGGTGTGACGTTTGCCACGTTATTATCATTAGCGATACAAAGACTCATCTTACGTCACAGATAGCCCATATTCACAAACTGTGTTATGTAAATGACTCATTTACAGATCAACTGCTTCTCTATAGATTACTTGTAGTCATTTTAGTGCAAGTATACCATCAGCAGGAGCAGCTAATGGCACTGGGCGGTGGGGGAGCCTCTGACAGTTAATGGGCAGAGCAGCGCTTGGAGAAACGCCAAACAGTGAGTGAGCGCACAGAGTAAAAGCTAGCCTGAACTCTTTGGGCAGAAGCGACATATATGAGCAGTCATATGGCGAGCCCACGAATATCATTGCTTAGATAACGAAGGAAGCGAAGTGGGGACGACACTAAAATGTTTCCTTATATCACAGGCTGGGCCAGCAGTGCAAAAGCGACAGACTCCTCCTCCGTCACCGGCGTCTGCTCTGAATCCGCCTGCTGCTAGCGTTAGCACGCTAATGCTACCTCGTCGCCACCGGCTAGTCGGGCTCGCATGGTAGCCTGTATCCTTGCTTTCCGCGGCCAGGCATCCACACTAGCCTCCTTCCGCTCTGATGCCAGCCAGCCCTGCCGCTTTTCTCCAAACTAATGGCCTCCCCTAAACGCTGCAGACTGTTCTATGGGCACTGTTTCATGAGTGAAAATCACAATCACGGTGTCTTAACAATTATAATTTTAACCTAGTGAAGACCAACATGTTACCCACCCAGCACTAGGACCCGGCAGGGTCTTTGTTTGGGTAACATGTTTAGCTCTGTCCTGCGTTTCCACGAAAATAAACACTGCTGCTTCCGTTAAATGGCTCCGTACCTATCAGTGTTTGTGTCAGGGTGCTTCCTTACCATCCGCCGGCGTCATGCCCGCCCAATCGGCCCAGGCAGTCCAGCTTTCACCCACGAAATCGCCGAGGCTAGGAACCCGCCGATCCAGAGCAGCCATTACTTTTACTGCGCGTTCACGAACCGCCATCATCACTGCGCGGCAAGCAACTTACGTCATCTCGCGTTCTCGACAGGAAAGGAACTTCCTGCGTGCGCGTGCTAGGGACACCCACACAAACAGAAGCAGCAGCCTTGGCTCTGGTCTAAGACGTGTACCTGTTTTATACCGTGGAAGTGACACCGTGTGAGCGTTAAACACAGCACGCGCGTGCACTTAGCATTGTTCAGTGCGCAGTGAAAACATAAGCATCACAGTGCTTTGCCCCGATGCCTCTGCTGATGATGACACGCCTTTTTTCACACCCTGTCGCATGTGGCGAGACACATGATCAATAGTTGGTCCCCGACCCTGTTACGGGACAGAGGCCATCTTTAGGGTACGACTCGCCCACTTTATCCCACTGCACCTTCTACACTTATCAGCCTTGCACTAGTACACTAGTGCACTTCTCCATTCCTCAGGCATCCTGTCATGGTGCATGAATAATGTGCTGTATGTACCAAACAGCGTCCACTGCCCTCTCTCCTACAGCTCCACACCTTCACAGGTATGTTATCTGGAACAGTGTGCACTGTTAATGTCCTTGACAAATGATTTTTCATTATCCACCCTTTTCCTGAAGAGGAATTGATAATTACATAAAGACTAATGCGCAATAACAAAAATTAGTCAGCGATATAAAACAAGATGAAAATGTTCTAGAGATGAGGTCCAATCAGAAGTAATCTCGTTGTGCAGTGAGACGCCCAGCTGGGAGCTCTCATGCTCCTCGTTCATGGAAACGTCACCGTATATCACAGAGGAGAGCGGACATGTGGACACCTTTCACCATGTGAAGCAACTCAGCTCACCAGTAAACACAACACACTTTCCATTTTAGTCAACTCAATCAACTTTAGATTTAGTCGACAGTAATCTGAAGAAGTTTAGTCAACTGAAACTAAAAGAATCAGCACAGCGTGGCCTCCCTCACTTCTCTTCATTCAGCTCATCAAAGGACTTCTTCCACCTGCTTGCTGGGGGATGCGCGCTGACATTCAACATCACCCCTTTAATTTCCAGCTTCAAAGTCGTGATGCTGTCTGACAACTTCACACGTCAGATACTCTTCCTTCAAGATGACTCCTACTCCATTCACTTCCTATCCACACTGTGCTGTCTGTCTCTCCGTCGTATCAGCCAGTATCACCCTAACCCTTTAACAGCGGCAGTCCTTCACTGCCTGCCTTTCCTTCTCTCAATTCAATGTTATTTATATAGCGCCAAATCACAACAACAGTCGCCTCAAGGCGCTTTACATTGTAAGGTAGACCCTACAATAATACATACAGAGAAAAACCCAACAATCATATGACCCCCTATGAGCAAGCACTTTGGCGACAGTGGGAAGGAAAAACTCCCTTTTAACAGGAAGAAACCTCCGGCAGAACCAGGCTCAGGGAGGGGCGGGGCCATCTGCTGCCACCGGTTGGAGTGAAAGAAGGAAGACAGGATAGAGACATGCTGTGGAAGAGAGCCAGAGATTAATTCTGATGAACTCTCTCGTTGCCTCTTAACATCCCTTCCGTCTTCTTTTGTCTTCATCCAAGAGTAGCACATTTTTACCCTGCTGCCCAATTTTTAACCAATCAGGTCTAGTAATCTTATTCTCGATGTTCCACATGTTTGAGCAAGCAAAGATGCCCCTCTCCCCATTTATCCAGGCTTGAGACTCAGGTGAGAGACCCAAACAAGAACAGCAGAAACAGCGGGACCTATTCAACGCTCTTTATCTTACACTCACTCTGGGATAATGTTCGCCAGCGCAGACCAGCGAATGCATGTGGTCTTGGCAAAGGAGAAGAAGAGAATTAGTCCAGGCAGCATTTACAGTAATCCACATGGATATCGCACCACTGAAAAGGAAGCCACTGGTCTGAGTTTGTGGGGAGGAAGGAGCTGTTGGAGGCTGAGCAGGCAGCTGAGTGCAGAGGTGGCTTGAGAGTTAACCACCGTCCTATGGAAGTGGGTGAATATGACCTGCTGAAAGGCAGGAAACCCTAACCAGCAAAGGCACGCACTAGAGACAAGAACAATGTTGTTAGTTCACAAAGGAAATTTTATCAAAGGATAAGCCTGTTTAGTTAGCTGATAATGTAGCAATAATAAAAAGATATTATTTTTGGTAACTTTGTTAATAATCACACTGGTATCCTCCTATTGTAAGTCAAATGTTACAAACGTGGGCGTGCACCTCCATGGTTCCTGTGTAGGCAGGTGAGCGCAGTACTCCACTCCAGCTTTTTCCATCTGAGACGGCGAGCTGATGTCTTTGAACGTCTTATTCATGTGTTCATCACCTGCAAGTGAACGAATCTTTCCAAGACGGGATGTTTCTCATTTTACAGACTGTGCAAACATGAGAGAAAGCAGTCCTGTATAGTGGTTTAATGTGCACGTGAACCACTCCCCTGCAGTGTTACTGAAGGCCAGTGATGGTCAGTTTGAAGCTCTGTGCTTAGAAACACTGTGCCAAGGCATGGTTTGTCTAGATGAACATGACCAGCGATGACCAAAGCTTCATCTGGCACGGCCCGGCTTCAGTACCTGATCCAATGGTTTAAGGAAGTGAATCATTGGTCAGATTTTTGGTGTGCTTTGTGTGAGAGGTAGTGAACCGGTGTGCGAGATATTGAGTCGTGGAAGCAGCGAGGACGTTCTGCCTATTCCTAAATAAAAAAACTAAATACACTAATCTGTTTTTATTTCACCACTTCATTAGGAATTCTACCCCTGGGTTCCAAACATACATAAGAAATACATCATACATATAAGTTATAATAGTTTATGTACTTACCACTAACCACTGGTTATTTATATAAACACACGGAGGCAGGACCTCAGAGCACAAGCACACCCCCAACCTATTATAACACTGTGTTGTACATTATTATATATATTATATTATATATATTATGTTTACAAATGTCAAGAATTGACAAGCACAGAGCTTTGCACACGTTTAAACAAGGACAGTTTATTCATCAGTTATTAATCAGTCACATAGACATAACATGCATGGCAGCCCAGTATCAGGCAGAAATGATGTCATGATATTAAACACAACCTGTCAGTTTAGCTCCGAGTGGGCAGTCGTCATGAAGCGGTAGGTTTAATCTGCTCTTCATAGTTCTGTCCACCAGATGGCACCAAAGAGGAGTGTGCTGAAGGATAATGAACCCTTTTCCAATAAAAGCTTCAATGCTTCATAAAGCTTCATTTGGCCATCACTACTGGAGGTCATCCACAGTAAGAATCTGGATAGATACCATGTTTCTAAGATTTTCAGAGCCGAGTACAATAACCTCAGTTTGATCTGAGTTAAGGAGCAGAAAGTTAGAGGTCATCCAGATCTTTATGTCTTTAAGACATTCCTAGTTTAACTAATTGGTGTGTTATCCGGCTTCATAGATATATAAAGCTGGGTGTCATCCGCATAAAAACGAAACTGTATGCTATGCCTTCAAACGGGCTCACAGCAACAGTTCGAGCTCAACTCCATCAGCCATCAGGGCCAGTGTGTGGCGTCTGCATGTTCTGTGTTTGTGTGGCTTATTTCCAGGTATTCCACTTCCTCCCAGTCGTCAGATTAGTGGGGTTAGGCTGCGAATGGTTGTCTGTCTCGCTGTGTTAACCCTGCGTCATATTTGTGATCAGTCCATGGTGTACAGCCTCTCACCCTGTGGTAGCTTGGAGAGGCTTCAGCCCGCCATGACCCAGATAGAGAACAAGCAGGGTGAATGCTTTGTTGTTTGTGAACGAATCTTTCCAAGACGGGATGTTTCTCATTTTAGCGACTGTGCAAACATGAGAGAAAGCAGTCCTGTATAGTGGCTTAATGTGCACGTGAACCACTCCCCTGCAGTGTTACTGAAGGCCAGTGATGGTCAGTGTGAAGCCGAAGCTCTGGCACGTTGTCAGGAATAGTGCTGAGAAACACTGTGCCAAGGCCTGGTTTGTCTAGATGAACATGACCAGCGATGGCCAAAGCTTCATCTGGTACGGCCCGGCTTTTCTTTTGGATGCCTTTGAGTGATTTGATTCTGCCACAGGAAGTTTTAATTAAATAAGTTAATTAGCAGCTTGGGCTGCTGCCCCCGCGACCCGGCCCGGATAAGCAGAAGAAAATGGATGGATGGATGGAAGTTAATGAGATATGAGGTGACAGTGTTTCAATAATATATCCTGGTGTTAATTAGCTCACCCCAATGATCAGGACCAATGAGTTCTCCAAATAAAAGAATCAGACAAAACAGAAGCTGCTCTTATTTTGTGCATATTTCAGTACAGTCAACTCTTTTTTCTGCGGTTGCATAAACACAAATCTCAGCATCAACATTACATTTCCAGTCTAACCAGTGCGCTCTATTAAACCGACACTGCACAATGAAACTTTCACTGGGAAAAAAGAAACCTGCAAAAATAGGACTCATACATAAATAATGTTACAGTGTTACATTTAAAGTACAGGAACTAAAAACAGCGTGGCCTGAAAGGCTTGTGGAGTAAAAGTGTAAAGAGGCTGTGAGCTGAAAACAACAGTGCCAACCCATTTCAAGTACAGCTCCACACAGCAGCCTGTAGTGTTATCTTTATAATGGAGCAGCGTATGTGCTGGGAGTGGGGATGTGACGGCTCTGAAGACTTCAGTCTCTTTGCTCTATTTGTCAGCTTCGTTTGTACCCGGAACAAATGGACAAGCGTTCATATACTGTGACCTTTGGGTCATGACTCATCATGACCCTGCTGGACTTTGCTGCTTCCACCTGTGGATTTGCACTTATTACTTTGAGACGTTAAATGAACAGATGAGCTGAAGTGATGGGGGACTGCTAAAGACCAGGCTGTGCTATGCTGCGGGACCCTAATCACATGATTAGGGTCCAGGGGCTCCACCTTCCTCCATGGTGGTTGGTGGGGCAGGATCCTTATGGAACGGAGTCTCCTTGTAAATGAACCAGCAGTTACCTGCCCAGAGGATCAAGTTCAAAAAGCCAAAAATCTGTAGAAACACACAGAAACAAAAGTGATGGATGAAATTACAACACAAACATGTAAAACATGATGGTGCTCAAAAATCATCCAATTCTCTGGTTCAGATTTAAGATGGGACTCATTAGCTAAAACTGTTACCTTCATTTACCTGAAAAACACAAAACATGACTGAGTGCTACACCGGCCTTGGTTTGATATATATCTGCTTCAGTTAGTATGTGTCAATACAGCATAATTGTTGTGTGAATGCATTAGAATGCATTCACACATTAGTGATCCACCCAAAAAAAAGGTTATTATTATTCTAGTTGCCAATTTTTTGGACGCTAATTCCTCCCAGAGTTTTTGTCCGATTTTCACCATTCAACTTGTAATATATTCTGCTATGTCTGCTGATGGGCGCTATATCTCTTGGTAGTTATTACTGTTATACTTTTTGAGATAATAAGCTTTTTATGCACTTATTTTTTCTGTATTGAAATCAATGGGCATTCGTCAAAGTTCCGAACATGGAACCTTCGTTCCTTTGAAGTGAGCTTAGAGTGGCACACTCTAGCTTTCTCAATCTTTTCTTCATGTCCAAACAACTTGTTGCTACTTGCTCAATCGTCACTCAACCCCCACAAATTATACATCAAAATGTAGGTATTTTTGCTGGCTTTCAGAAAATGTCACTATCATTGTTGTGGGAGTTACAGATATTTGGCAAATCGCCTCAGAGCAACACAAAGTCTGAAAACTCTCCATAGACACACAATGGAGACCTTGCTCAGAATCAGAGCTGGACTTCCTCATGGGAGGCTTTTTTGAATC
>VURO01048776.1:2801-14703 GCA_015108175.1 Pelvicachromis taeniatus
CTGACTTATTTTTTTTTTTTTTTTTTTTTATGTTTTTTTGTGTGTGTGTGTGTGTGTGTGTGTGTGTGTGTGTGTGTGTGTGTGTGTGTGTGTGTGTGTGTGTGTGTGTGTGTGTAAATGAGCAGCATCTACAGGAGGGCAGAAAGGCCCAGCAGCATTTGGATCATTGCTGGAAACAGATGGACAATGTAAGTGAGGCGTGAAGAAGGAGAGGAGGTTTGAGTAGAAAAATGTAGTGTTTAGTGTAAATATCATCTGCTCAGGACAGCCGGCTTTATTCATCTCATACTTGTTTGCATGAGGAATGTAAGATATGCTAACAAAGATAATGGGAGCACAAATAGGATCCACCTTATCTCCTGTTCCAACACGTCACATTATTTAGACAAGAATGAAATATACAATTTCAGGGTACTTGCACTTGTCTTTATTATTTCACTATCTGCGCTATATATGTATGTATGTATGTATGTGTGTGTGTGTGTGTGCGTGTGTATACATATATACACTGGCAGTATGTGTGTGTGTATATATACATATATATATACATATACGTGTGTGTGTGTGTGAATGTAATATTGAAGCACACGTTTCTGAGTGTGAAAAGACAGCTGGGTTCTTTTCTTCTTCCTGGCAAACTCCCCAGTCTACAGGGGCCAAGATCAGGAAACACACTGAAAAAACACACATACACAGAAACCTCAGTGCAGACCAACCCCTCCCACAGCAAGGCAAGGCCCATGTGCCGCGTTTGGCCCCTGACAGGCCTTCTTTTTGGCTCTTTACGGGCACCAGAGAGAGAGAGAGAGCGAGAAGAAGCGAGAGATTCACGTCTGAGGTCATTCACTTGCGTGAGCTGAGTTATTTTATACCAGTGCTCATTACAAGACCTGTCCGTAAATAATTCGTATCTTTTAACATTTTCTGGTCCGAGGCCCATTTGTTAAGTTCCATGCTGCACAACCAGTTGAGTGTTTCAGTGTGTGGGCTGCGTGACTTTAATGGTGACTACCTGGTGACTGAACTATAATGTCTCAGCTCTTCACTGTGTTTCCTTCACTGGTAATGTAACCCAGATGGCCTGGCAGGAAGTAAACTATCCTCCTCTCTGATTCATCTCCCTCTCATTCACATTTTTTTTTATTGAGACATGAAATGGAGAGGCTGCGAAATTGTTATATAATCTTTTGTGTGACTCGATTTGCTTAAAATTCTTCGTTTATTTTATTCCCTTTTTAGAGTAAAAAGAAATTTGAAAGAGAGTGCAAAGAAGCAGAGAAGTCCCAGATCACCTACGAGCGGCTAGATAATGACATCAACGCCACCAAATCAGAGGTGGAGAAGGTAGGAACCAACACCGTTATGTGCCTTAAACTGTAAGATGCTGTGAAAGCAATCTCCTCAGCTTGTTTGCACTGTGGAATCTATGCAATGACGTCACTTTCCCTCCTTTTGAAAATTGAAAAACACAGTATTTTAATTTGTTATGGCTTCACAGTTAGTTGTAGCACCATGATGCATGTGATTTATAATGTGGACAGACAGGAGGTTGGTTTCGACAACTGTTGATGTTCTGTTGGTATGTATGATCTGTTCAGGCCAAAGCCCAGTTCTACATGCGCACTCACGCGGCTGATGAGAGTAAGAACGAGTACGCCGCTCAGCTCCAGAGCTTCAACGGCGAGCAGTGGAAACATTTCCACAATGCCATTCCACAGATCTTCAAGGTAACTCAGACATGATGTAGCTCTGGCTTTCTTCTACAGCACGTCTTCCTCCCCTCACCTGGAACCTGTCACGACAGATAGTCGCCCCTCCATGAGCCTGGTTCTGCTGGAGGTTTCTTCCTGTTAAAAGGGAATTTTTCCTTCCCATTATCGCCAAGTGCTTACTCCTTCATTAAAAGGATCTGCTTGCACGGGTTTGCACGTGTGTCTTTGTGTTTTTGTGTGTGTAGTGCTTGGCCAGTTCCTAGTGTTGATCCCATTTCCTGTGGTCTGTGTAACAGAATCTGCAGAACATGGATGAACGGCGGACGGTAAAGCTCGGAGAGACATATCGAAGCTTTGCTGAGGCAGAGCGGAGAGTTATTCCCATCATCTCCAAATGTCTAGAGGGAATGGTTTCAGCTGCCAAGGCTGTAGACGAGCGAAGGGTAAGTGTAGGAAGAAAGGAAAAAGAGTGGTTATTGCTAGCATCTTCAGAAATCTGTGAAACAGATAAGCCGGTAGTAGTCTAGACATGGGGTTGGTGTTTTTGTAATGATAGGAAAACGTATTTTCCTCTTCCCAGGATTCAGTCATAGTTGTGGAGTCATTCAAATCCGGCTTTGAACCTCCTGCTGACTTCCCCTTTGAGGACTTCAGTCAGAATTTGAGCAGAACGGGCTCAGATGGTACCATCAGCAACACGCCCAAAGGAGAGCGAGAGCGAGACGGTGCACCGGGGCCGCGATCTGATCCAAAACACGCCATGAGCAGAACCAAGAACAAGCTCTGGCTGTTTGGGAAGAAACCAAAGGTACAGGAAGTGAAAAATGCTTGTTGTTGCTTCAAAGTTATTCACCCTTGTGGACCTGTTCATGTTAGCCTATTAAATATAGACCTAAAAAATAATAGTGTCTTATTACTCTGAGGATATGTAAAACATGCTTAAAAGATCTGAAAATTGCAGGTGAATTTGTAGTTATTTACCCATAATCCTTAGATGTTTAATCACTCAGTAGGACCTTTATAAGGGCTCTCCGTCGTGACCTCATACCTACATTGCACTAGAGCTTGTTCTTTAACAGACTTCATACAAACAGTCACACAGCTTTGTTAGGAACTCATTCTATTTTGATCGTCCCTGCCCATGACATCATACATTTTGCATATTTTCAGATATTATTAATGTTATTCCCTCGTATTTAATCACTTCCACTGGAGCAAACGTGTATTCTCAGTTCGTGTTGAGCTGCAGCTTTTTTTTTGTCACCTTTCCAATAACAACACCCTCAAATGCTTCCTCCAACACACTCCTTGGACCTTGCCCCTCTCCATAAAGACCGTATTGATCAATCATTAACCGCCTGCTGTTGGTTCATCTGAGCGTCATCGTTTCTTTTTTAAGACTGTGTGGCTCACATTTGACACCACTTCTTTTCAACAGAGAGCTCCCCTGATCCACTTTGACAGAAAAATGTTAAACTGAAACTGACCTCAGTTTGGAATAAACAGTGTTCACGCCGGGCTCCATCGCTCATGTGAAGAAGCTGATTGAGATTGAATTTTCAGGAGATTTGATGAGTTGCATGTGGAGGTTCTTGGTAGATCCCCACAACAAAAATGTGCTGAGTTACAGGATTCGACTGTGGATGGATTAGGATGGCTGAACTACTAAATGAGAGCATGCCGAGCTCGTACCAGCAGAGTGGGGAAAGCACCCTTTTCATCTGGATTGTTTGCATTCCCACCAGATAAACTGAATATGCATTTGTATATGTGTCACTTTTTTGAACAAATTGGCGTCATAAACTTACTTCCTGCTTTATTTTCAACGTTTATTAGGCCAAAGGACTGGGCGATGAATCAAAGGTAGAAGTTTCATGAGGATTTTGACTTCCAGCGATTTAAAAATCCAGAATTACGTTGTGAGCTAAAACGAGCAGCCTTCAGGAGAAACACTGCACTATGAATCCAATATGTCATCCTGACCTCTGGCTTTGTCCTCTCTTCCTGCTCCCCACCCAGTCCCCTGCCTTTTCTCCTCCTCCTCCACCTTCCTCCTCTCATCCCTGGTCCACCTCCCACTTATTCCCTCCTCCCCGGTTTAGTTCTGACCTCGTCAGCCACTACCTATCTGAGATAAAGACTACAGTACCCAGAATCCCGCGAAATTTGCGGAGCCTGAGGAGAGGGGTGAGACAGAAAGTAGTGCCTGTAGTGTGTTCGAGTGAGGCAGGTTGATGTGTTTTTGATTTTTCTACAGGCTGTCTGCAGGCCCTGCATGGATGATTACAATCTTAATTTCTACTCACACAAATGAGCACAAAAAGAACACTTTGAGTTTTGACCTGGATCGTTTAACTACTTTCCTCCTTGATTAATGAATACATCGAGCCCATACGTTGTAATTTGACTTGAGAAACTTGCAGACATCCTAAAGTATGATTTCTTTCATTTCTCCTTTTTTCAGTTTTCCCTTCCTCCCATTTCCTCCATTGTTTCCTTTCCTGTTTATCTCTCCCTGTTTCTTTTTTCTCTTGGTGTGATTATTTTGCTTCTTTCATGTATAAGACAGAATTTAGCTCTAATCCCAAGACGAAGGATCCCGGGGGACTGACGGTGTGTTGGTGTGTGAGGGATTCAAAGTGTATTTTTGGCATTATGGCTGCAGTGTTGTGTTTGTGGGAGGCATGTAAAATAAAAACAGATACCAACATCGGATGTGTTGTGCAGATGTTGGTCTGAGTCTGTAGTGTGTGTGTGTGTGTGTGTGTGTGTGTGTGTGTGTGTGTGTGTGTGTGTGTGTGTGTGTGTGTCTGTGTGTCTGTCTGTCTGTCTGTCTGTCTGTCTGTCTGTCTGTCTGTCTGTCTGTCTGTCTGTCTGTCGCTCTGTTAATGGTTTCATTAAGCTTTTTGCTCTCTCACAGTTTTAACACAAACTTGAGACTGCATGTCAGTCCAATGGCTTTTATTCCCTTCAAGCCTGTCAGCTTAATCTGTGATTGGCAGCTTTTTGTTTGGTCTACTAAATTTATCACCCGACTGCTGAAAATATTTCTCTTCTTTGGATAGATGAGCCCAAAGTGGGGAAATTTTACAATCTGAGAGCTTAAACAAATGTGCAAGGCGGCTTGTTTTAGCGAGTGTTTATGATAATGGATTCATTGTGAGTTCATCTCTTTGAGCCGCTTTATTCTTCTTAGACAGGTTAAAAACAAAGCAGGATACTGTTAACAGTAGATTAGTGGATAGATGAATAGTTGATGAAGTAACAGTATGGCATGTGATAATATCTTGCCATTTGAAGCCCTGCTGTTGGATCCTACTTTGTTTACCTCCATGTCTGCCAGCATGAATTTGCCATCTTCACTCACAGGTACCGGCCTGTGAATATCACACACACTGCTCGCTGCTGTTCTTTGGAAAAATGCATTTGCGCTCCTGCGTCATTGCTCAGGTGCAGCTGAGAAATGCATGAGGGTCTATGAAGACAGAGGTCTATATAAAATAAATAAATAAATAAAAAACCTTATATGCTGCTGAATTTGGAGGATGATGTTCAATCTGCTTTAAAATTAAAAAATGCTAGTTAAAAATACGTGTTTTTATAGACCTAGTATTAGTTTTATAAAATATTGTGCAAGGTTGATATTATTTCTGCAGCTGCTTTTATTGTGAGGTTTTGCTGTGGAATGTAACTAAGACCAGACCAAAGGCACACTGTGGAAGAGAGTTTGACTTGATTAGCAAGCTGCCGATGAGTTATTTGGCAGCACAGCATATGACATTTTATAGGACTGGGTCAGAGCCTGTAGTCAGACCCCCCCTGGGCAAGATGGCAGCAGCAGCAAGCCCAGGTGTTTCATCGGCTGTATGTGTAGAATGAACTGTGCATCAGTAACTGGTTTTCAGGCACACTCGTTTGCCTGTTTCGGCCCCCTGCTGTCAAAAAGCAGAATAGCACAAAGCCAGCAGCAGGATGCAGTACTATACAAGGTTTTCCTTTAAACATGAGCTGTGAATCAAACGCTCTGCAGGCTGTAGCTGCCCATACATCGGGTAGTTGGGATGTTGTTATTTGATACAAGAACCTCTCTGCTCTCTGCTGACATGTTTTTAACTAATTTACCAGTACGCTCATTGCTTCCTGTTAGTTTTCCTTTGTCCCTTAATGAATCAACAGAAATCTTCTCCTCCCGAGAATCTCCTGAGTCATGGAAAGTGTTGTAACGTTGCACTAAAGAGAAGCAGGAGTGTTATGTACCTGTGAAAACTTGAAGCGCAATCAAAGGGAAGTTTCACGGGGGAGGGGGGGTTGCTGTGTTTAGTAAACATCAGGTGCTGAGAACGCACACAGTAAACCCATCCAGTAAGCAGTGTGAACACTCTACTGACAACTAACAGCATCCACTGTTGTTCTCTCTCTTTTGTTAATGTGTGACGGCTCAGTGGTCAGTGAAGATGGTAAGTGAGTCTGTGTGAGTATGTAGACTAGTGTTGTTGAGAAGACCTGGCTGTGTAGATGGCAGTGCATCTAACCGCACCAAGTAGGACTCCCATAGTGTCCGACGCACTCTACATACACCAGTAGTGATTGCTGGCCACTTCCTCTCCAGGTAGAATAGATTTCCTGTTGTCTGTCAGTACAAACAGTACATGTGGATCCTCACGAGTACAGACTTCCTCAGTTTTAGAGGAACAGCTGTTGTTCCTGTCAGCTGCATTCAAAGGTGTTTATTGGGTTATATACTTATTATTATTGTTATTATTCTCATTATTATTATTAAGCTTCACTTATTGCTTTATATGTTTTCTGCTGTGGAATTGATAAAGCAGACTCGTCACACCATGAGTGGACTTTAAGGCCAGCACAGAGTGGGTGAACTACCCCTTTAAGCTCACATTAATCCAGTTTTCCTGTTTTCCTTCTAAACTGTGCTGCTGTTTATCCCAGCAGATTATTTTGGTGTGAGTCGCCCAGCTATGCAAGTGAAGCGTGCAGCTAGCTAGCATTACAGTTCAGTGTTTGCATACCGTCCTGAGCCCTGCGTCACACGTAGAGGCACACTGATAAGGCTGGCTGGTGCATGAACAGGAAGGTTTGTTTGTGTTGTTGTTTTCACTAACTATGTCATGCTTTGGCGACTCACACCAAAACACTCATAACTGCAGATCAAAAGTTTGATTTGGGGGTCTTCTTTAAAATTCAGAGAAAATGAAAACAGCAATGTGAACATTTCCATGACGAGCGAACAAATCAAATTGCCGATGAAGCTCTTTTGACAGTTTCTGGATCAGAGGCTCTAGAAAAGCTGCTGTTTCTCTAACCTTTAACATTTGAGTCGCTTATTTCCACAACAAACCAGCTCACGCTGCAGCATCTGGGCTCCTAATGGAAATAAGTCGCTGGTGCAATAAGCTTTGGTCCTTTTGTTGTGCTTTTCCGGGGATCAATCTCTGGCATCACTCTTCTAAAGTTAATCAATTCCGCGACAGTGTCTAATCCTGTTTTTGTTTTTTTCCCTGCCTCAGGCACCGTCTCTCGAGGATTTTAGCCACTTACCTCCTGAGCAGAGGAGGAAGAGACTGCAGCAGAGGATTGACGAACTCAACAGAGAGCTTCAGAAAGAGATGGATCAGAGGTAAGACGCTGGCCAAGCCATCCAAACCAGCAAGATTCTAGGAAACCTGCTCTGAGACTTGCAACTGTTAAAGGATGTCACTGTCAGATATTTCCATCCAGGATCCAGGTTCACTTTAATGGCCCTCGAACTGTTTATCACCATCAGTCTGCTCTATAAGCTTCACTTGCTTCTGTGTTTCTATCAGAGATGCTCTGAACAAGATGAAGGACGTGTATGAGAAGAACCCTCAGATGGGAGATCCCAACAGCCTCCAGCCCAAAATATCAGAGACTATCTGTAACATGGAGAAACTGCGCTCCGAAATCCACAAAAATGAGGTAAAAAGAAGATGGGAAGGTTTCACTTATTATTAACATGCAACTTCTGGCCACAGAGCACCTGCTGAACTGTATACTAATGAACTGTGTCACTGACAGACGTGGCTGTCTGAGGTGGAGGGAAAGCAAAGCTCCAGAGGAGACAGAAGGCACAGCGCCGATAATCACCATCATGCTCCTCAAGGCAGAGAGAGGTATACTGTGACGATCGAATGTTCCCACCTTTTCCTTTGAGGACTTTATTTTCTTCACTGAAAATGAACCTTTGTTGTTCACTGTTCAGAAAAGTTAAAGGAACAGTTAGAAAACATGTCAGATCAAAGGGGGAAAAAAAAATCATGCTCAGACTTCGGACAGAAAGGATTAAAAGATGCCACATCTTTGGATGGAAATGAAAACTCTCGATCTATAAAGGGCAGATTTCAGAGACAGCAAAAAAGAAGGATGCAGCAGGCTTGTCCACTTTGCTGAATTTCATTGCGGCAGCTTAAATTGGTATTCAGTAGCTGGTCTCGCCCCCACATCCTTTCATTTTTCTGGCCTGTATATTTTCTTCAATTCTATTCCATTTTAGTTATTTATATAACAACAGCTGCCTCAAAGCACTACAGCAGTGCACAGTCAGCCTTTTTTTATGTTTCATGGGCCAAAGTAAAGTCTGTTCCCTTTTTTTTGGTAACCTTTTTTCCAACTGCAGATGATCTGCACTCTTTATGCACGCTGCTTCTTGTTTATCTTCTAAATCAAATATAAGTGTGACCAGTCCTCTGCACACTAACCTCACGCCTGTTTCCTGTCAGCCCTGAGGGCAGTTACACAGACGACACCAGCCAGGAGCATCACACGCCTCGTCACCGGCCCGGTCCCGCGCAGCCCCGACATCCCAACCCTGACCCTCACGAGTTCGACGACGAGTTCGACGACGACGACCCTCTGCCTGTCATCGGACACTGCAAAGCACTCTACTCGTTCGACGGTAATCACACGCAGTCTGAACGGAGCTGGTTACAGAGTAGAGATGTATGTAATGCTGAGAGCAGAATCAAGCCCAATGTGGTCTAAGTGTCCTATTTTTGTTTGACTTTCAGGTCAGAACGAGGGCACGTTAGTGATAGCAGAAGACGAGGTGAGACTCCTGAGTTAAAATTGAATGGTGCAATTTGAAAACTCTCCAATGAGTCGTGGGAGAACGTGACGTCCTGTGTGTCTGTCTGCAGGTGTTGTACATCATCGAGGAGGACAAAGGCGACGGGTGGACGCGGGCGAGGAAGCAGAGCGGGGAGGAGGGCTACGTTCCCACCTCTTACGTAGAAATCACGCTGGAGAAAAACAGCAAAGGTGCCGTCACCTACATCTGAGGCGCCGCAGTCCTCTGTCTGTCATGCTCTCCATGTCTGCCTGCTTCTCAGTGTAACACCACTAAAAGGAAAAGAGACATCACTTTGAAACATCTGCATGGACTCCTGTCGTCCTGTTTGCCTCGTTTCCATCCCACCCCTTCATCCCTCACGCCTGTTCATTCTTTTAACCCCATAATCACTCGTCTTCCACTCATACCTGCGACGTTTCTAAGCACGAACAGGAAGGACTCATCATGTGGTGTTTGAGTGATTTGTGTGTAATATATGAGGCATTCATGTGCTTGTCCACTGCTGTATGTAAGCTACACCTCTTCTCCTAGATCAAATGAATTAAGATTGTTTTATATTATACATTAGAAAGACTTTATTTTTATTTTAAGCTCGTATTCTAATTATTTTTGCTGTCTCTGTTGTTTTTAACTGGAGATGATCAAACTCTTGATTTTAAGCTTTTGACATGTCTGTGTTTATTGAAATGAAATATGCTGCATTTATTTTGCCTGGCTGTCTGATTCCTGTGTGTGTGTGTGTGTGTGTGTGTGTGTGTGTGTGTGTGTGTGTGTGTGTGTGTGTGTGTGTGTGTGTGTGTGTGTGTGTGTGCGCGCGCGCGTGTGAACGAGTTTTTGTGCCATCGCAATACAGATTTGTCTCAGTTATCACTGACAAGGATCTGGATAAAATCTCTACCTATCAGTTTTCCAGCTATAGAGTGGGCGGTGCTTGTTACAGGAGTCGCCTTCTCTGGTGTATGTTTATCAGACGCGGAAAGAATTCTTGTGGATCATGTGGATCAAATTCTCAGGTTAATGGAGGTACAAGGATGCTTGAACACCCACATTCTGTAATCTTCCAGTCCAGTCTTTTAGATTAGAAGGACTCACTGAGACAACAGACCACAATAAATAAAGTATCAAAGGCTGCAGTTTCTAGCAAAACAAAGCAGTAAATTAAAATTATTGGAGATTCAGTAGTAGTGTTAGTAGTGGAGTTTGCATGTTCTCCCCGTGTTTGCGTGGCTTCTCCCCGGGTACTCCGACTTCCTCCCACAGTCCAAAGATGTGCAGTTAGTGGGGTTAATTGGAAACACTAAATTGCCCATAGGTGTGAGTGTGAGTGCAAATGGTTGTCTGTGTATATGGGTCAGCCCTGTGACAGACTGGCAACATGTCCAGGGTGTACCCTGCCTCTCGCCCTAAGACAGCTGGGATAGGCTCCACGTCCAAGCCGTTCACCTTTACCTACTAAAACGCTGTCAAACTGAGGACGTGGGCCCAGCTAGTGAGTTAGTCACTATTTTCTCCTCCTTGACTCGGGATGGTGATTTTATGTGCTATAATTCTATCAGCGGGTCTATATGTAGGATCGACACAAGTTGAGAGTTGCAGTTAGTGAGCCTCATAATTGTTTTTAAACCAGTTATAGAGCTTCTTTTAGGCGCAGGAGAGTCAGTAACACTCAGTGATGCACGGTTTCAGTTCATTGGTGTTTGTTGTTTGAGTCACTGATTGAAACCTGGCCTGACCCTCAGTGTTTCCACCGCTATTCATGAGGATAAAAACCGAACGGCGTGGGTATTATTGTGCCAGCTGAAGCAAATCGTGTCTGAAGTGTTTCTTGCAGCAAAGGACGCCACATCTTCCTTCTTTTCCACTTGCCATTCAAACTTTTCTACTGTGTGCCTGAAACGTCCTCGACATGAGCTGTGTTTGAGTGTGAGCAGGTTCAGCTCGTGTGCTTTTCTATTAACGGTCTCTTCTCCTCTATGTGACTGCAGGTTCCTGAGGGGCCGCAGAGTGGCCGGGCGGTTTGATTGGCTGGTGGAGGGCTCGTGCTGATTGCTGATTATTGGTGCTGGGGAGGGTGACTAAGAAAGGAAGAGAGGAAAAAGGAGAGGGGGAGGTGGAGGAGGTCAGAGATTAGGCGGGCTGCCGGGGAGGTTTGCATGTCTGCATGCTCACGTGTCTATAAGCAGCAAAGCATACTGGGCTTTTAGAGGAGGGAGGTGGAAGAGATGATGCCAAAGTCACGAACAAGCAATAAAGGATTTCTGATCTTCACATAAGATCCAAATCCACCTCTGAGCTGTGGACCGCTTTTGTCTTTCAGGGCAGGAAGTGGCAACCACAGCGGTTTATTAGGTACACCAAGCTCAGCTGCATGCAGTCCTGACATAAAGTGAGAATTGTAACGACTTTATGTTGAAACTTCAGAAAGCTCTGCATTTTACAAACGATTTCCTGACAAACCATCATAAGCAGCTTCAATAATATCTGAACATCACTTTCATTTCTGGGCCTTTATATCGAGCTGCCCCGTTGTACTTGTATCGATGAGTCACGTGTGACTGTAAAATGTAGGGAATGGATTTAAACGGTAGGTTAGGACCACTCAAGCTTGGTGGAGATAGTAAACCGATTAGTTTGAAATTCCTTATCTCTTAGAGATAAATATCAGCTTATCCCTTCTATAAAATTACACTACTCTACTGCTGCACACACTACCTGCTGCACACACTGGGGGCAAGTCTTACCATTTTTCTCTCATAATCTCTCTCTCACTCACACACACACAGTTTCCCCCAGACTTTGGGTCCAGCTTGAGGTCAGATTTAAATAAATAAAAACTAACAGCAGACGCCAGAGTCCACGTCAGGGTTTTCTTATCTTTCAGGGTCAGGTGCTCATCCAGTGTTTGCTGCCACTAACAACAGTCAGTCCTGCACCGCTCCTGCTCACTCCTCATCCTTATCTGTGCTGTGTTGGTGATGTCTGCCTGCCTGAGCCACTCTGCTCCTCATTGCCTGCCTTCACTCTCATACAGTCGCATGGGTTTTTTGGGTTTTTTTTTTTTTTTTTGGGTAATTTGTTTTTTATG
>VURO01048776.1:31245-47106 GCA_015108175.1 Pelvicachromis taeniatus
AATACTCGGGGGAGTGTAATTGTGGTGTCATGTTTGGGATCATGGTTTTTCCCGCCATTTTTTAAACAATAGATTCAATGAATAAATAAATGACAGTCTGAAGTACATGATTCTTTTAATGGAGCTTTCTCTTATCAATTAAGGTTAATAGTTGGCGCCATTGGAGTAACCTAGTGGTTTATCTAACATCTGTATCAGATTTAAATATATAAAACGGATAATAAATACTTTTACATATTGTGGCTGTGGATTACGTAACAAACGGGAAAAACAAAAAAGACCAACCAAAGAAAGAAAAGAATGATGATTGACAGACAAACATTTGCTCATATACACACTTTTTATCGTTATATTTACTTATAGATCATGCAGAGCTATTTGGATTTGTCTCCAACAGGGACAACACGTGGGCAGAGACGGACAGGGACCAAACTACAACTCCATATTTTGGTTAACATTAGGCTAGTTAGACATAGGAAAAATGTCACAGCACCTTTCTTTTGTTTCACTTTTTGTTTGGATCTAAATCATTTCTTTCATTAGGTGCTGTGATGTGTTAGCAGGATACACTACACCCATAACGCACGGCCTGCAGCATGTTTTTCCTGTTGTACAGGCATTGTGCAACAATTTTAAAATGCACACGATCAACTGTAATAACTGAAAACATGAGGGCTGCTGGTTTGTATTATTCCCAGCTTATCTGGATTTGTTACCGACTCCACTCACATTTGTGATTCTTACACTTATTTCAACAGACACAATGCGTTGCTTTTACATCTGCAGCCTCGGTGCTAACAGACTGATGAATGAAAGCACGGGAGAGCTGTTGAGAAGAGCAATGCACGGCAGTGGCAAGGATGAAGTGTACATATAAAAGGTTGAACAGATGTTTAATGCACATTAACAGAAGAGTGAAAGAGCACACAGAAAATTTGAAGAGAAACTGAAGGAAGGAAGCAGCGAAGGGAACAGGAGGGAGGAGATGCATATATTGGATGTGAGGTTTTGTTTAATAGGCTGGCCTTTAAATAAGACCCTGCAATATGATGTCATCCTCAGAGAGTGGCTACATTTATACCGTACCAGCCTGTGTGTGGACCACAACACAGCAGTGAGATTACAGTGAACTGCTTCATTTCATCCAGCCTTTCCTTCTAGCGTGAATGGCTTCAGTTGTGACGAAATATGGGATAAAAAAATAAAATAAAATAAAAAAAATACAGTAAAAAAATACAAACTTCATTTCACATGAACTGCAAAAACTGCTCGTTATCATCCCACGATGATGCTTACTGTTGAAACCCAAAATGAAATTAAAAAAAAAAAAAACCCATGCATGAAGGTAAATGTTCTTCTTAAATGAGCAAAAGTGTGAAATATTACACTTCAACATTTACAATATAACAAGTTGTTACAGTGTTAACATGCAACAGCGCCAATAAAGGACATTTTGTTACCGTTTTCAGAGTTTACAAAGTTAACTCATTCCTTAATGCAGCACTGTGCAATATCTTGACCTCATTTCTTTATACTTTTCACGCAAAACAAGAAATGGATGCAGAGAGGACAGCAAAGGTAAAAACAATGCTTGCATAATTCTACTTTAAATAACACCAATACTTGGTACGACCACCATTACCCTTTAACATGGACTGAAACATAGGAATAGTTCTCCTGGCTTCTTAAAGAACCCCCCCCCCCCGTTCAACTGTTATCTTTGGCATTTTTCATAGCATAAACTAAAGAAAAGGGAACAAATGATGTCCCAAAAGGTTGATTCTGTTCATCTGGACGAATGTAAAATGGTCAGATAAAAAGGTCTCGACAGATAATGAGTGAAAAAGCAGCCAATGTCCAACAAAAAACTCTTAAAAACCTTCAGAAAGCCTGCTTAGCCATTGTGCAAGGAGCTAAAAAAGTTTAGCTCCTTGGAAACAAATATAAAGAAAAGAGGGATGGCGCAAGACTTTTGCAAAGCACTGTACTACTTGCGGACCTCCATTTTTAGAGGTTTCAAATCACATACAAATCTTTTATTTTGATTTTAGATTAAAATACTTTATAATTGTCACCGAGCTTCATGAATTAAAGTTATAAACAACATTCAGATGTGCTTTAAATAAAAATGAAATAATCTCCAACTAAAAACAAAGGTACCGTTAAAAAGGATCTCTGCAGTGATCGGATTTTCTTCTGCTTTCATGGATTTGAAAATTTAATGTAGTTTTAACCCTTCAAAGGTTTCTCTATATATGGTGAAGAGGGATGGATGGATGATACGTTTCTGTAATAATCCAGTCGTGTGTGGCAATAACCAATCAGAAGCAGCGGCCTACTGGGTAAGCTGCTTGTCTTCTGTGTTCAGTGAAGTGAGGACAACAAACCTTTTAACATCATAACTCTGATTCCTCATCATCTTACACACATGTAAAGTTACAAATACATTAGATGACATTATAATCCTCACCTTACCTCAACCCTCTGTGGCTTATGTGTTGAAATAAAGCAGTGAACCTGAGATCCTTAGTTAGTACCACCAGCCTGCAGGATTGAACAAAAAAATCTGAAGACTGACTAAAAGAAGCAGCTCCGTCTGAAACATGTTCAATTACGCAACAGAGTCAGTATGCCAACAACGCTTCAAACACCAACTAAAATAGCAGTAAAAGACCATAGAGGAAACTCTTCTGCTGCCTCAGTAGAAACACATTTCTTTCAAGAAGAAATAATAAAAACTATTTCCTTGGTCTCTGGTTGGTCTCAAAAATAACCTTCATCTGTGATGCTACGCTGCACAGTGGGATTACGACCACTGCAGCAGTATAGAAGCAATGCTGCACCATAACATACATATCAGTACAATTATGGTGAAGTCTGAGCTCATTTTAGAGGTGAAGTCAGGCCATGCAGCTTTTCATCTTATTTATTTCTATTTTTAGAATTCCTATTATGAACGTCTTGAGGTGCAAAAGGCAAAAGTTTTGAAAGTTCAACAAACAAAATGCTTAAATGAGAGTTGGGATACCCATCAAATGGGTTTCACTTGGGCAATCATCATTAAAATAACAACTCTCTGGTCTGCTGTTATTCTGGTATTTCCTCTTCTTTTCATCTCTCTTACTTAATTTCAGTTTGTGTCCTCCTCCCTCTCTTCATGCTACCATTTCCCACTGTGTCTACTTACTGCATAGTACATATACCCTAAAATGTCAATTAAATCACAAAGCTTTAAAAACTGAATACATGAATGCGAACAGCAGTGCGAGTTGAATGATGTCAATTTGAAGTGGACCTAATAAGAATGTTCCTGCTGAACAGTCACGCAGCATCCACATGCTTTTCCTCACAGCAGCTTTTCAGGGCCTGACAACAACTCTGTGTTTGACTCCAACATTTAATTAAATGAGCATCATTATAGCTGAGGATAGTTGATAAAAGCAAATAGCTGTTGATCTTTTGATTTTCTATCTCTGTATGTTGGCTTTGTCATCAAAAAGGTCCCTTCCTTTCCTGTTTACACACAACTAAATCCAAGCATCTTCCTGTATTTAGGCCAGAGAGCATCTGATTGGTCAGCCCGGGGCAGCCAAAGAGGGTTCATCGTCAGTGCCATCTTAATTTGCCCTGTAAGCCATGATCTCAGCACCAGCATCGGTGCCTCACTAATGTGGATGAGTGGGAGCAAATCTCTGCAGCCAGGTTCCAAAACCTGTATGAACAAGGACTGAATGGCTACAGACTGTTGGTCATATACTGTGAGGATTGCTTCCAGATTTAAATCCTACAGCGATAACTGAGGTCGACTGCCTCAAAGATACAGATGAGATTCATGCTCAGTGACGTAAAAAGATTTCTAAAAACAGTAGAAAGGATTGATCTCCAAGCTAAGCCTGAAATAGCAACTGAGGGTTTTTAAGTTTGAAAGCATCATGTTTTAAGAGCTAAAGATGAATATTGGTTTCTACTATACAACGATAGTGAAAGAACCTTATCATGCAACAGGATTAAGTTAAAAACAACTTTTTAATGCATAGTTGTAGGGCAAATGCAAGCACAGAAGCAATCTAAATATGCATACAACCCGGCTGTGTTGGATCACGGCAGCCAATGCATGCACAAAAAAAAAATTAAAAAAAATGATGTGATCTAATAGCTAAGGATACTAGCACACGCAAATCTGAATCTGAGCAGGCACAGAAACAGGAAGCAGGGCCTCTGTGGATAAATGGCGACCTCCCAGAGAAACAGATGGAGGGGAGAATGAAAAGGGGAATGGAACAAAACCCCAGGCAATATGGAGTCAAAAGTAAAGACACAGAGAGAAAACAGAAAAGCACTAATGAAGAGGATGAGGAAAGGCAGAGCTGGGGGAAAACTCATAAAAGAGACAGAAGAGCATGAGACGGATGGGAGCGGTGGTGGCTGTGAGGTTCGTGTGCAGTTCTGGTTCTTGAGAAAACAACAGGAATATCAAATGAAGATAACAAGTTCACATCGCATCGAAGCATCATTTAAACGAACAGACTGGAGGTTTCTAAAAATAACTATGAGATCACTTTGGCATCAGTATCTCAGAAAGTCAGGCTGACTTCACAGACAGAACATCTCAGGGTTTCATTCATACCATTTCTAAATGAGCAGTAATTTAACTACTGGTCACATGTTTTCTCTCTGAAACAGTATGTCTGAATAGACAGCACACATCAACAGCCGTTATTAGAGCCAACTCTGAGATTTCGTGTGAGGAAGTGCTGATGAACTGTCATATGCATTAAGTAGGAATCCAAGTTTTCGTGGATGGTTTGGATTTGTTTGAGAGCACAGCATTCGTTGGGAGTAATATTCTTTCCCCTCTTTGACAGCTTTCCATTTTAGGGGAAAGAGATTTTAAGTGTACTTTTAGTAACACTGACACACGGTTGACAGTTGACCGGAGAAAACGCACACAAAAATATCTTCAGATGAAGATTATGCAATATGCTGAAAACGTTAGAACAACTTCTTGGCATACTTTGTGGTGAGATCAGTGCATCAACCTTGTGTGCTCTGAGGAGAAGATGCAAAAGGTTTCCCCTCACATATAATCCAGACTGTGTGCAGGCACATTTTAGCAGCAGATGCTGCCCCGCTGCTGCTCGCTGCATCCAATCAAGTTAATGCCATTCATACAATTTACTGATGTCATAAAGAAGACAAACTAGCACAAGCTGGTAATTTATCATTCACATGAGGACTACTACCCCTGTCCTGCTAACTCTCTAACCATCTCACCACCTCCTTCACACACTGCCTTATCTGTCTGCCAGCACTAGTTATGGATGAAGCCAGCGTATATCTCACAATCACACCCTCAGACAGACAGTCGCACAGTTGGCCATTTATGAGAGCGTCTGGTCTGACTAATAAAAGCCCAGTGTTCACAGTGAGAGTGATGGAAAAGAGAAGGACTATTTAGGCTGATTAGATTTTGCTCAGGCTGGAAGTGTTACCACGCACTTTTCAGACTGTTTTCTGCAGGGCAATATGTTGTTTTCTTTCCACCGTCTCCTTTCAACAACAAGATAAAATGAGCCTTGAAAAGCATTAAAGAATGTTTCTAAAGTTGCATGTTATTAATACTTTAAAGGCAAACATACCACTTACTTTTTCTCTACCCCTGGACTAAGATCTTATGAAAACAAGTCTGTAGCATGCAAACATTCCCAAAACACCTGCACATGGGCACTTACAGTTTGACTTTGTATGATGAATTTTACACAAAGCAAAAGTACAAACATGAAGACGAATTCAATGATACAATCGGTACCTGGACACATCCTCACATGCACTCGCCTGTGCTTCCTCACCTTTGCACCGATGACAGAATTCTTGTGGTAGAAGCAGCACAGAGCTGCTGTCAGGGCTTTCAGGTTGCATCTCTCCGACATTATCGAATTGTTCTATCTGCAGAGACTAACGGGGTAACAAATGCTGCCTTCGGCCAGCTCACTTAGGTCTGCGGTCAAGGTGACTGTAGAAGAACTTAAATGACAAGTTCCCAATGATTCCCATTTGCCTCTTCCAGTAAAACCTTCATTAAGAGTTACACAGATGGTCAAGTATAAACTCTGCAGCTGGATCAATATCAAAAGTCAGAAATTTTCCAGCCTCTCAGACTAAGGACTGAGCATCCCCACTGGGATTAACTGTTACTAACATTGTGCCGCCTCTGCCTCTCTCCTCCACAGTCCCCTGCAGAGTGAGCCCTCCACTGCTCACTCACTTTAGCAATCCTTTCTCACACATTTTTCCTTTAAATTTCCCTTTCGCCCTGCCCCCCTAAGCTCCATATATGGGAGAGAGAAAGACCCACGTGAGGTGGTTTGCACCAATCATGTGTGGATAAACTGGGAGTGACCCAAAGGCAGAGTCTCCCGCCTGCTCTCACTGCAAACACATGGGCAATGGAAAGAAAACCGTATACATCGGCTTTGCATCCTCTGCATGACATTTCTACCCTAAACTGTTACTATTGTTTGCCTCTGACTCACAATCATCAGATTCTAATCTATCAGTATTGGCAGTGGTTATGCTGATTGGATTTGTTACTTGATTTAGTCTGTAAAGTGACAGTTTGACCAAAATACTGGCTAAATAAATATGTATGCCTTCTGAATACACATAGTTGTGGACTTTCAGCATTACTACTTTGGGCTTATCTGCCTATCAAAAACTATGTCCAGCCCTTGTGCTCTCTTTTTGGTGAAAAGCCATGGTTGGCATCGTGGCTCGTCCAACCGCTCAAGCCAGCTAAAAATAAAAAATATCTCACTTCCAGAGTCAGCAGTAAGTACAGTATTTTAAGAAAACTGTTATGAGTCACTAAGAAACTTCCAATAGGAAATATTTGCTGTTCAACCAGTGTTGTGTACAACAGAGGAAAGAGTCTGCTACGAGTGAGTGTGCTGTGGACTGATCCTTGGCCACTTGTATTACTTAATGCCTTCTGAGCAATTACACACACACACACACACACACACACACACACACACACACACACACACACACACACACACACACACACACACACACACACACACACACACGTGAAGTTCTTATGCTTTCCCACCAGTTCACACACAGACCCATACTGACATCCGGCATAAGGAAACAGGAGGAAAAAAGCAGGAGGAAAGTGAAAAAAAGTCTATTGGCCAGTGGACTACACATGAAAATATGATAAACTTAATAGATATGTCATTTTCAGGCCAGCAAAAACATAAGTGGCCAGATAGACTTATCAACTTCTTCAGGGAAGAAAGTGGGGAAAACGTTGGTTGGACAAACGTAACTAGACCCAGAGAGAAAATATGGCAGTGTACAAAGACAGAAAGAAAAGAAACAACCATAAGTGTGCAGCACAAACACTACTATCACTACACAAGAACAGCCACATGCACACAAACACTAGACACACACTGAGGGTGACACGCCAGCAGCAACAAGTTGAAGGGAATATTCGCTTGCAGGAAACGGAGCCACTAATTACAGTGTGAACTCTCATGAGGACCCATGAAGGAAATACATGTAGAACATTCCCTAAGGCACCACACAGAAGTGTGTGCGCGCACACACACACACACACACACACACGAACGACTGGCAACCACAGCAGCCCCAAATCACCAGCTAGGCTAAACGTCCACCTTAAAATACACACGTCCGTCGCTCCAGGAATGCTCTGGAAAAACAGTGAAGGACAGAAATCGGGGCGCTGAGGTTCTATGTTTTCTATTTCTATCTGTTTGTTGGTTCTGTCAAATGGAATACGAGAGGACTGTGCTGTTTCAGCAACCTAAGCTAATTACACGAAATATAATAAAATGGAAAATCAGAGATTATAGATGGCTATTTTTTTATGTAAAGATGGGCTTAAATATATAGTTTTATTTCAAGATGTATATTTTACTGTCCAGTGGGGCTGAGAGAAACTGTATGCAGTCAATGATGTTGAAAGTAAAGGATCTTTTCTCTTTTCATGATGCGTTAACAGAATATTCTACTGACCCTAGGATTTATTTTAACTTCTTTTGCCAACACCTGAATTGAAGTACCTAAAGACATACAAGGCACCTAAATTACCCATAATGCAACTTAATTGGCCAAAGTACAGCTGGACAATGGATGCTAATGTAACCCTAAACTACCAGGATCAGAGATGAGGAGTGTGGTACAGAGGTCTGGTAGACACCTCTTTCCAACTTTTTTTTGCCTGTTTAAACATCAAACTGATTCTGACATATGAAACCTTTGTACACACCATGCACGTGAAGGATTTTGTGACTAATATACAAAACGGATCAGAACAGTAGCAAAATGTAAAGATCAGAAGTGCTTTCTATGAGAAAGGACAAATAAAAGTGAGTCATCTTTCAGTCTGCATCTGTTCTATAAACACATCTTACACAATCTGCATCAAATTGCATTAGGTAGTAAATTTAATAAAGAATTCATATCCAAATGTACTACACATCCACTTACAAGGTCACAATTCCCTACAGCCTCAATGATAAATACAGTAAAGGAGATGCACAGTATAGTAAGGGTTTTACATTTCCTGACAGTGGCTGCACACTTGGTTGGCAGAAATTGGATTCTACAGTGCAGTATGATATCACACCACAATCGAAGCTTCACTGTCCTTCTGTACCAGTTAGGCAGCATTCATCATGCTTCCTCATCCCCCTAATGCATCAATAAAAATCAGTGACACTTCTATTCACCCTCTGGGTGAGTCTGTCACATGCACACATGTGCACACTGTGTGTGTATATGAGGTGGGGGTGACTGGGTGATCAATAATGTAATGGACTGATCTTGGTGACGAGCCGTACTGATTGGTGCAACATGATCCTTATATAGTCAGTGAAAACGCGTGCAGGCAGAGGCTACGATACATTTTATGTGGGTCAAAAGAGAAACCAAAGCTGATTTTTTTGGTGTTGTTGCTTTTGTAAAGTACACTGGAGCACCAAAGATCCATAAACTACAATTAAAAATACAAAATACTACTCATACCGATTCCTTATTAACTTTATTGTATACTTAAGAATACAAACATATCTATTTTACAAAAAGAACATCAGATCAGCCTAACAGGTAAGGTAATAGAAGGAGCCCCTGATATTCAGTCTGATCACTGAAAAAAAATGGAAACAGAATTGCAGGAAATGTTCATTTCACGTATGATTATGTGAATGTATACAAAAGGAGGCCAGCAACAGGACATAATCAGTACTTTCACTTCACCACCCTTTTCTGCCTGTTAGCTTTCACTTACACTGTGAGAGAACACAGCATACATTTCCTCCCTCATTTACAGTGCAGACAGACAATTTAATATCACACGGAAGACAAGTATCAGAAAAGTTTGGGGTATTTTAAAAAGGGTCATTAATACATCCATACATATGAGGAAGATGACTTACATGTTCATGACACAAAGTCTGGTTCTAGACTACGTTCTTGTTGTTTTCTTCAGTGACTCGCTCTTTAGCCCAGATTTAGGTTTAATCCATGTCTGGGAAACTGGCTCATATGGTCTGAACCAAATCTAAAAACAGACCATTACTCAGAGTGAGCAACTCTACAACGGTTTTAAAATGGGTGAAAAATGGCTGCATCTAGATTATTACTGAAAACTTTTTTTTTTTTTTTTTTTAGGTAAATCTGAATCTAAGATGACAAAAACAAACCTTGATGTTACATTTGTTTTTTTCCCCCTTGAAAATAATGTAGGATCACGATTTCTGTAATCAGACCATACTTGTTCAAAAATCCACATCACGGAGAAAATCTGGAGACTGAACAGCCACTGAAGAATTATCAGGAAAAGTGTTACTGATGATATTGACTGAATAACTGAATAACTGACGGGCTGTTCAGTTCATGGACGAGCACAGAGACAAACCAAGCTGGTCGGTGAGCCTGAATAGCTGAATGGGTGCCGAGCTGTTGAAGTCATGCTGGCTCACTGACAGACTGGTATGAAAGTCATACTATTGTTTGGACTTCTAATTAACAAACATTTGATCCATCTACAGCAGAGGTGTCCAACTCCAGTCCTAGAGAGCTACTGTCCTGCAGCTTTTAGATGCATCCCTACTCCAACACAGCTGAATGAAATGATTGGATTACCTCTTCAGTGCCATCAAGTTTAGCAAAGGCCTGGTAACAAGCCATTCATTTGATTCAGGTGTGTCCGAACAAGGATGCATCTAAAAGCTGCAGGAAAGTAGCTCTCGAGGACGAGTTGGACACCTCTGCTCTACAGTGACATTTCTACTCATAGGTCTGACAGTCCCTTACCTCAGTTTGGCCAGTAGATGGCGCACTCCTCTGCTTGAATAGCTGTTTGTAACTGAATTCAAACAGTTACTGCTCTTTTATCTTTATTATTAGGAAAGCACAGTTTCATAGTGGTGCCTTCAGTGTGCGTGTGTGCTCGATACAAGTGTCAGCCACACAGAGTTAATAGCTACTGCAACCCAAGACCACACACACACACACACACACACACACACACACACACACACACACACACAGAGCATTATTGTTTCCTAAAGCTCTCTCATGAGGGTTTAGAGCAACTTTCAACTCATTGTGTGGGAATAAAAGAGTGCAAAAGAGTCTTTTAGCAAAGGCTTAGTAGAAGAAGAGTTGTGTTCACGCTGAATCATTGATGGTCTTTCTTTTGTCCTCTCTCTATCATTTAATTTTTCATCAAATAATACAGAGACTGTGCTGTATTATACTGCCACCTATTGTACTATTAAGTGTGGCCTACTCCAAGGAATCAACCATCTGCTCCTATTACTTTCTACTCACAAAAGTTATACAGTACTTATCTCGATACCTACTGTATACTCCTCACTAAATTTCACTTACTATGAGAAAAAAAAATTTGACTTCAATCGTTCACCAGAGCTTTTGCCTCTTTGTCAGCACGATTACTAAACAACACCCTGTTGGTTTCTTTAAATCTGGTGAATAGGTGGAGCATGATTAAAGGAATAACCTATTAACTGTAGCAAAATCTGGTTCCATTGTCTTTAGATTTGCAAGACAAGGCACTAAACTTTGCAGAGGATGCACTCGTCTTCATGTTATGTCTATTTCTAGAGAAGGAAACAAGCTGATTGGATGTTTAGTGTTAAACATCAAATAGAGACTGTCCATGAGAAGAGAAACTGACCATAAGGTGGGAAGGTGAGAATATATTAAAAGTATTGCTTTCCACAGACGCTTCCTTCCCCACATACACTCATTCTGCTCACATCTACTTGACATAATCACAGAGAACAATGCAACACTCAACTGTTTGTAATAAACAGTTTCCAAAGCATATGCCACACAACACCTGCACTGTCTTCATGGGTCTATGTGTGTGTTTTCATCCACAGTGGAAATGCAAACACACCTGAAGCGGCACCGGAGCAGAGCTGACAGCTAGGCTTTCACACATATTATATAATACTTGGAATACAGTAGGCCACATATGCGGTCAGCACACAGACACACATAAAAGGGGCTCTGCACTCTGTTGATACACCGTGTGTTTGACCAAAGAAATGCACACAAAGTACTATTTGTGCACATGGACTCACAGGTTTGAGAGCGTGTGAGGTTAGCTCCCACATGTGCGACCCGCTCCCATGGGAAGGACAGAGTTTGCTTTTTACAATGGGGTGTTAGCATCCAAACATATGAGCCAACAGATGGAGGAGAGATGGGTAGTTGGAACATGGCGGTACACGGAGAAAAAGGATTGAGTCAAAAGAAAATGTTGGAAAAAAGAGAAGTTTAGAAACCACTGTGGGTTTGTATGTAATGACAGGCTTTATTTACAGTAAAATCTAGTAGTTTGCAGTAAATGTTATGACATCTGCAAAGATCTGAAAGAAACTAATGATGTCGCAGTTCACAGGCCAAAGTTAGATCACACGGGTCAGTGTCACAACGGCCAAAGCGTCAGTGTGGACACCACATACTGCAAACGTCATGCATGACTCCAGCTCAGGACATATTTGCATGCCGCCCTCCTCTCTCTGAGTTTCCTGCCTACGTCTATAATCTATGACAGAAATGCAGGGATTAGACGGTAAAGTTTGAGTAATTAGTTTTATTGTGAGGTCTACAACAATAGGTTTTTGTCATTTGAGGAATGAAAGAGTACCTTTGTCACACAAAAACAAATATAATTTAGGAAAATGACAGAAAAATTATGTTATTTTGATAAATGACGGAGTATAAACAGTCCGCAAACCTGCGCATGTCTTTATGAGGTACACATGAGCTGTCTACAGAACAAGATGAGCTGTGCTGATATATGAACAGCTGTCTGTGACTAAAGGCCTGATTATCTGGTGCGCTTTTTCCTCCCACGTCTTTGTCTCGTAACACAATTAGATTTTTTTTACTGGTTTATCTGTTTACTTTTCTCTTATCTGCACACACAGTTGCAAACTTAGGAATTGCAAAATTGTTCCTGTTTAATTGTTTAATTTCATTCATTGATTTAAAAAAACAACAAAACAAAAATATAGATTCTTTCCCAGTAATACAATTATGTCAGTCTCTGTTTAACATTGTTGTTCATTGTCGCTCAGTTTGGTTGCAGCTCTAAATTTATTTAGATTTGATATCTTGCCTCTTTTCCACTAAATGTGCAGTGTAGCAGGCTTGTACTGTTGCCTGTAGGTCTTAATAACACAAATATCTTATTAACCGAGCAGACAGAAGCCAAAAATAAGAAAGACAAAGACCTCGACACACTACACGAGATGATTGTGTGTTAACAGAACCATCACATCTCGTCCTCATCCGTCTTTGACTGAAAACTGCGGTGCAGGTGGTGTGAAAATGATTTAAAGCCGTGTGACGGCACAAAACAAAGCGTATGATTTAAGGATGCATTATCCAAGTAGTCGAGGTGCAATTAGATTAACCTCACCTAAGAGTGATGTTTACACCTCAGCCTGCAGAAACAGCTGGTGTTTCATATCCAGCGGCAGATGTGTCCCACGTTAGATTTAATCCTTTATTGGTGGGTTTTACTAAATGTTTTACTTTTAAACCCCCCTATCAAACTGTCTTTACTGTAGTACTGCAGTATTTTCACAGCAGGGTGGGAGGTCTGAGGTTTTACATAACTGCTAGTATAACTTTTTCCTTCCTACTATAACACACACACAAAAAGCAGTCTTCCACTTTAGTCTGCTAAACTAAATTAAGCCTGGCAGGGTTGAACATCTTATTTTACTTTGGTGTGTTTTTTCATTTTACAATCAGTCTTTTTGAGGCAGTAAAAAGCATCCAGCAAAATATTTACATTGATTATAATGGAATCTAGTGGATTCTAAAACAACCACTTATTTTCAGCAACAGCAGACAAACAATATAGCGCCACCGCTTTTCCTACCTTAACGTAGTCCACTGTGGCGTCAGGCCCGGCAGCAGGCTCCCTGGGAAACACAGACAGAGACAAGGTCCGATTTAGAGAACACATCCTGCCAAAAGGACCCAGATGGGCCCTTTAGGTCCTCCTTATTGCTCCTATTACAAATAATCTGCACAGTCACGGCGGGTCGCTGACTGGTGCCGAGGATGGGTATTCAGCCCTCGTCACTCCGTAGGAGATGATTTATAGGTGTGGAGGCGTGGCACGTTTTCTTTAAAGGTCTGACAAGGTGATCCAAACAAGTGCCTGTATGATAAGAAGTGAAACCTGCGCTCTAAAGCAGAGGACTGATTCTGGTGTCAATACCAGAGTTAATCCACAACTGTTACTGTAGGTCCCACTTGCGAGTGGGTTTCTCAAAGAAAAGAAAAAGAAAAAAAGAATTAAGTGGAACCAAAGTTTGCGCTACGCTGCTTTAAGTCTCCTGTCTGCCCTGTATCGCTGCCTGACTTTCACTCTCTTTCTTTTAGTGGTAAACATGTTCCCTTACTGCCTGCCTGACTTGGCCTCGCTCTCTCTCTCCCTCTCTCTCTCCTCCCCCATCATAACACATCACATCGCAGCCACACGTCTACCATTCAGAGTCCACTGACAATTTCACATAGAGGTTAGAGCACACACACAAACACAGGGCACCAGAAGCCTTTTCTAATTTCCTCTTATTCACAAAAAATTTTGTTTTTTTTCCCCCATCTTCCTAATCTCAGCTTACACGCGGTGCAGTTTTATCTGCTTTTTTAATCTCTACTGTTTATCCATTGTTTAAAGATCAGATTACTCATTTTCAAACTTTGAATTTTGGTTTCCTCTTCGTTTGTTCTGCCAATGTCAGTTTCTTATATTTTATTCCTTAACAAAGCTCTTTCGGTGCTCTCCATCTCTGCAGTGAATATTGCTACTTGCAGCTCAGAGTCTCGACAGGAGGCTTATAACCAGGGGCTCAGCGAAAGGGGTAATTAGCTCAAATCCGTGGCTACATTACCAAGGTTGGTAGTTTAAATCCCTTAGACCTGCAATGGTTTTCCCACGGGAATATTAGCACAGTCCATTTCTTACCAAACCAAATATGTGCAGCTCTAAGCCCTCACAGTTTAAACATGGCCCCAAATAATGAGTGGGATTTAGTTATGCAACTGAACAGAAGCCCCCATTCACAACAATGTGTAATCATCATTCATGGAAGGTGTTCAGGCCTCCCTTATCCTTAATGAGTTTGCAGAACCAATGACGGGCAGCATATTAAACCTGATTCTATTTTAGGTGCACAGATCAGTCATCTAGCAGGTCGTCAGGGCTTACTGACCAAATCTGCTCTGAGGTTTCCTCTCAGTGGCCGTATCTGATAGAGTCAGGAACTTCCTGAAGGTGCTGACAGAAAGTGCTTTCAGCTGCACCACAAGGAGTCACCACAGTAGGTAGCTCACATGCTTGATTTTTTTGTTTTGTTTTGTTTTATTTAAACTGGATGTCCTTCCTGATGCCACCTGAAAGGGATTTGTGTCTCCTAAAATCAAACTGCGCATCCTTCACTTGTGTAAACCCCTACACTATAGAGCCACTCCTTAAGGAGCTGAAGCTTCTGTGTCAGTTTTCTCTACCACAATTAACACATACAAGAAAGTATTCTGCAATAGCAGAGCTAAACATTCATCCATTACAATAATACCATGTGTGTGTTGCATTTGTTAAATTATAGAAGTATTACCAACAAAACAGAAAAATTGTGAAACTGATAAAAATAACATTCATTAGCATGTGTGGTCCTATTTTGAAACAGATCTATAAATGTATGCAGGTCACTTAGAGTGCTTACTTTTGTGAAAGTTTTGTTAAGTCTCAGAAGGGACGGTGAATTTCCTCTTTCAGGAATTCACCGTCGGTACGGCTCCCACGGCTCACTAAAACCAAAGCTGCCACAAAACTAGCAGCGGCGTCCAGTTTGAAGATGTGATCAAGTTCTTAGGCTACTTTTGATCTACTCTACTTTCCGCAGTATTTCCAAAATTGCTCTCTTTCATACTGATGCTTTTCAGCAAATGCTGCGTGCTTGTTCCTGAAATGTCTTTTCACATTTTGGGGGTTATTTTTTCATAACTTGCAGATCAATCACAGAAGTAAGACAAGACAAGCTTTAAGTATTAGACGTAACGGCAAACAAATCTGTTTGCCTACTGTTAAATTCTCAATTTTCCTTTAATTTAAAACGTACAGCTATGAGGAATGAAAACTAGATGTTTATGCGAACGCTTCCATGCTCTCCACCGCTATTCCAAAATTATAGGATGAAGCACCAAGAGATGGATATAGCTTTTTTTTTTTTTTTTTAATTCCACCCCCCCCCCCCTCCCTCTAAATTCCAT
>VURO01048776.1:49640-61937 GCA_015108175.1 Pelvicachromis taeniatus
GGGGGGGGACTACTGTAGGCTCATAAAAACTAAGCAGAAACAACATTATTGAACAGAATCCTTATATAATGATCAGTCACACTAGAGTAAAAATAGAAGAGCAGAAAGGTGTGACTAGGTGGCTGTCATGGTTGCACATGTCCTGAATCTCTGGGTGATCACTTTCAATCATGTACAGTTTGCTTGGGTGCAGAAAGCACACGGCTACAACAATGGTGGGCCGACTTTGACTGACTGCAATCACACTCAGACAGATTGGAGAGTGTTTGCAAATTATTGCCGTCTTATTTATAAATGCAGACTTGCAGCTTGCCAACACACTGTAATCAATGTGACGTGGTTGCAAACCTGGTCCCCGTCTTTGAAGCTTCCATTTCAAAAGGCATCAACATCCAAAGTTTATTACATAATGTTGCAATAATTTTTGATCAGGACACAGTCTCAGACCAGTATTTTCACTAACTGAGCTCTGCTTCAGCGCTACTTGTCTGACTCTTTCGAAGGAACTCTACTTAAAGCTGAAATTAAACAAATTGCAAAGCAATTAGTAAAATTGACATTCTTTGTTGTCAGCCTGAAGTGAAGTTAACAGCAAACAATCAAATTAGATACTTTTTAAAAGAAAACATTAAAAGTAGGTGTGTGACTGTGTTTTCACCTGAAATTAATCAGTTAAATTTTATTTGTATAGCGCCAAATCACAACAACAAGGAACTGGTAATGACGACAGAGAGTTCACAACACAAGAGAGACAAGTATACTATCTGAGCCTTATTTGGAAATACTCTGCTTTCGAGTCAGTAGATGGATAAAGTTTAAAATCTCAACAGCGCTGACTCATCACTGAAAACACTAGATTATCAAGCCATCATGCACAGCAGGTCCCTGGTGATTTGATTATCTCCAGTTTCATGTTGAGCAAAAGATAAGATCGTGTTTTCATGTTTTTCGACACAACAGCATGCTCAGGGCGTACCTAATAATTTTATTTGTTTCCTGAGTATGTAGATCTTTTAAAAGATAAGTTTAATTATCTGTAGTCTCGATATTTGGACTCAATATCTGAATGGTTCAAACCTGCGCAGGTAATCTGAAGGAATAATCAACAGTGACTTTTGTCTTAACTTGAAGTAAGGCTAATATGAGCTGACGGATGAGAACCAACATGCCCAAACTTTAGAAAGATGCTTCCTTGATGAGCTTTATTACCAATGGCTGAATTAATTTTGATGATGTCAGAATCAGTCCAAAGGCACATTTATGCATGAATGATAAAAGGTGTAAAAACCAGCCTGACTAATTTTTTGCTGTACTAGCTGTTTAAAAGAAGAAAAAAACAACAAAAAAGGAAGTTGCACTAACCTAACCCTATGAAAGAATACGCAAAAAAGAACCAGGACGAATAATATGCTACTCATTATTTTGCCACCTGCACAGGCTGAATTTGACCTGGACAAATTGTCCCACTGTATGTCAGCGGTCCATGAAATCTATCCAGCATGGAGGCAGATAAAATGTAGAGACAAAGACTTCACAGTAGTCTCTGATCTGCCCCGCCACACCCTGACCAACAAAGGTAACCCAACTGCTGGGGGCTACACGAATGCGCCCACAGACGCGCGTCACATGCACACACAAAGCTGGCTACATCAGATACAGTCTGTTGTAACTCTACACTGGAGATAGAAAGGTGGAGGACATGATGAGGGATGAGATGTGTGTGGGTTTGTGTGTGTGTGCACTCCCTCTGAAGTCGAGCTAATCGCTACACCCCCTCAGGGGTCTCTACACAACCTCGCCTTTCTCCATCCAACTCCAGACTGTCTCACTCTCCAGTCTGATGAAGAGGAGCAGTTTTTTCTTGAGAGATCACCAGCAGTCTCTGATCAACAAACAGTGCCAAGCTTCAGAATTCTTCATACAGTTGTGCTTATGTTGAAGACCATCATTTGCCCAGAATGTGCAAGAACAAACCACAGAATGAAAATAAAATTATTAACATGCAAAAGCATTATCCATGTTTGTGAGCATGTTTACCTGTAACCATGGAAGTCATCAGTGATATTTTGGACCAGTGAAGAGGTCATAGACTGATGAGGGTACTCAGTAGCCAGTAATGCATTCTCATAAATTAAAGGCTCTGTGTGATTGGCTTTGGGGTCCCAGCTGTAGTTTCCCTGTGTGGCGAGGTCGACCCCACCTCTCTTGCGCCGAGGCAGTGTCCCATGAATAGAGATTGGCTGATAGGCAGCAGCTGGCTTTTCTGATAGGCTGCCACACTGGCCTGGACGGAGACTGCAGGGCAAAAAGCAAACAGTTACTCATAATGGGAAATTTTACTATTACAGATTTCTAATAAATCTGATTGCCCAGCTTACCCAGGTCTGGAGCTGAGAAGATCCATGGAGGATGTGAGAGAGGCCTGGTGCCTCCTGGAGGAGCAGGTATTACTGCTTGGGGCACCAAGAGGGTTGCTGGGTACTCCAGAGTGGGCGGTGCCTCCTCCCAGGGTGTGGTGTGCTTGAAGAGACCTGGGCAGACTGGCAAAACGCCCCTCTGCCATCATCCTCAACTCTGGAGACAGAAAAAGCATACAGACATTTACTGTCAAACAGTAATAACATGCATCATGACTTTGGATTTCTTACTACAGATAAATAACTTTATCTGTAGTTCCTGCAAATATAAAGGAAACTAAGTGAATGAGCTTACAGATTAGCTGTCTTCAGGTGTTTTATAACCAACAGTAATCTGAGCTCCACAGTTGTGTAACAATGGCAGAAGGGTCAGGTATAATATTCTGTAAAATCATACAATATCAACACATAAATGCGGCTGACACGAAGCACCGACTGAGATGAAATGAGACACACAGCCAGTACAAAGTAGTTGTCTCTCCTTATTGCAGACACAAAAGCATTGTTCTCATCTTCAAGTGATCATACATACAGAAATACTCACTAGTACTTTCGCTAATGTTTAGAAGAAACAGCGAGTTAGTCTGACCTCTGAATAACACCCCATCTGTTTAATGGATTTTTCCTTTAAAAAAAAAAAAAAGAAATTCATGTGCACACTCTGAAACAAAATCTGTAGCTACACTGTGTCTGAAGATTAAGCCAGTAAAATCCAGACAAGTTAGCAAATGGATAACAATTGAATACTTCCACTGAAGAGGGGAAGATTAAAGTAAAGTAGACGTTTGAGAATTTCACCCGAGCCAATTTTTATACAATACTTGGATGGAAGCAAAGTTTTTCCCCTCCAAACCAGACTGAAGGCTGACTTCAGCCCTCTGTTAGTGGATATGAGAACAGAATAGAGGTCTGACCCTGTGTGCCTCAGTGTTACGTGATATTTTTAGCAACAAGTATCAGAATAACACTATTGCATTAATAAAATACTTTATATTCCAGTAATCCCCTAAAAAACAGATTCATACTCCAGATCTTTGAAACAAAAGAAAAAAGACAGAGCAGCACTGCACCCAACTTTACTTTTGCTCATTAGTTAGATCATGTGTAATGAGCAGACAGACACAGTTATAAATACTGCATGATGAACATGACCAATAGGGTGACAGGGATTTAAAACACAGGACAGAGAAATTCCCCTGCTGTGTGATGATGAGTGAACAGCACAGCTTTATCCGCTCTGAATCACTCACAGTGCAGCAGTTAGTCATACTTTACAAACTAAAATAACACGGTAGCAGACTGGATTCAACTGACCCTCTCTCTAATCTCAAACCTAAGAATGTGATGCGAACAACCGAGCCGGTGTTTGCTATTGTTAAACGGCCCGATTATGATCAGAGAACGCACGCTGCTAATTGCCCGGTCTGGGATTGTAGCAGTCTGGCTAGATGCTGTTAGCTCTGATGAAGAGGCGTTGTTGAAAAGTGCACGATTTTAAAGGGTGCAAGCAGAAACTATTGAATGTGGGAATAGTTAGCGCCTAATATGTTAACTTAAATCATTTATTCCACTTACAGATTTCATTCAGCCTGTTAAACTTCTTATTTCAAAATTTCTTTCTCACTGAGCGTGAAGAGTGAGTTAGCTGAAGGAAAATAATCACACTGACCTGCAGTAGCTGCAGAAAAATCCTGCTGCACCACTTTTACATGTGCATGATAATAACAAAAAATATGATCCACAACAAACAGCAACAAATACTAACAGCTCAAGAATTTAGCTTGAAGTCAATTTCCCCGCATCCATGGCTGCGCTAAAGTATGCTCAATGACATTCGCAAAAACGAACTGAGATGATTGATACCCTGTGTGAAGCACTTTTTTTGGTCTATTGGCAAAAATACTCACACCGTTTCTCACCTACAGCTGCCGTTTGCTGTCACGTTACATGGCAAATATTATAGTTCGCACCAGCTCAAAGGAAAAGGTGACAACTCTGTTACAAACAAGAGGACTCAACTTTTCAGTAGATTCTTGGAGTTTGGTCAATCCTAAATAAACCAGGACCACCTTAAACTGGAATTAAATGCTAAAAGTTAACTCTAGCAGGGGGTCACTGAGCCACCAGCTTGTAATCATGAATATCAATAAAAATGCAAATACTGGTTTAGAGAAAGGAACAGCTGGCTGATTCAGGACTCTTCAGTGTACACAGTAAAAGTCCTACTAAGACATGGCGGGTCAGAGAGTGTGGATTCCTCTGAAGGGCAGAACGACTACAAGAGGAGAACCTATTATACGACCCTCGGGGACGGTCAGCTGTATGTGTATTTGTGTGTGTGTGGCCCTGACCATCTGCCACACACACACACACACACACACACACACACACACACACACACACACACACACACACACACACACACACACACACACACACACACACACACACACACACACAGGAGAAAATTGACTGACTCTCACTGTGTGAAAACACAAACACTTAAACTGACCCAGTATGCCGGAGTAAGTGCTAACTAATAAATAAATGATTCATTCTAAGAGCTACAGGACATTCAAAAGAAACTTCATCCACTCTTGTCCTGTACACCTTTAGTCTACTCTTTTCCTACTATTTATTTTTTCTGCATTATTTCAGTCTTCTTTCCCTACTCATCCATCTTTCTCCTTTCTCTTGTAGTCTCACGCCCTCCTCCACACAGACATGCCCTCCCTCCCTGCCTGTCCATCATGGCAGCTCCCAGACTCGCCCTTCTCTTTCCTTTATCCTTTTACCTCTTATTATAATGGAATTGTCTATTTTTCCCCCTGGTTCACCCTCTCTTCTCCACAGCTGTTCAACCAGTAGTCATAACTCTGCATAAAACACACACATAAATGACTGCATGTGCTTCCTACACCAAGCCTATTATTTCCTATGTATGGACAGTATACGACCACAGAATGAAAGGGAAAGTAATTTTAAAAGACATCCCAAAGAATGTGTTTTATACCAGCAAGTTTTAACTACACATTAGGTTTGAGTGATACCTGCTAGTGCTTTCTTCTCATGTACGTGTATCAAGATGTGCGCACGTTAAAAACTGGAATTCTTAAAATCAGTATCGTGATGGTTAACGCTAGCACTCATAGCATAAACCCTCAGAAGCACAAGTGACAATGTAATCAGTATACAGCAGAGAAGACAGTGGTATCAACATAAAAATATCCCATAATGCCCAATTGTTCCCCTACAATTGGTGGATCCTTATCCAGCCATCACATTGTTGTTGTATTTAAACGGGTTATGAGGAATATTTTATGAAGGTATTTTTGTCTGGACTTTAATTCAGTTGCTATCTTACCCAAATATATGGTAATGCTAATATATAGTAGTTTAATTTTGTTATTACCTCAACCCAGTAAGATTGGGTAGCTAGACAATTCCAAAATAAATGGTTGAAAGGGAAATTCACACAGTTTCACATGTTCATAAAGGTCTACCAGCCACTAAGTTTTATCTTTCAGCCGTGTACCAGACAAAACATCCTCAAGTGAGATTTGGTTTGTCACCAACAATAGTGAAGGCCTTGAATTTGGAACAATAACATTTGTGCACAAGGCCTTGGGTGGGAAAGAAGTGTAGATTAACAGGAAGAGGAAATGGCAGTACAAACATTTAGAAGACAGCAGGTCATTATAAAGGATTACTATCAATAAAACAAATATGCCTTCCTCCTTTCCACAGAGTATCTCTTCAGCTTCCTTTCCGTCTGGAGGACACTACTTTTGGATTCGGTTCAATTCAATTCAGTCAAATGTTTTGATGGTAAACGCTCTCAGCATCTCTCCAGCCAAACCAACACATCAGCCAGGAGGCAGAAAGCTCTTTGTCTAATCCACTCAAGTAGTGGTTTTAAAATATTGGCTGTTTTGGGGAACATCAGGAGTCTTTAAAAGAATTCAGCGAATCTCCTTTAGTCCTTTGCTACCATAAACAGACAGTTTACAAAACACAAACCAAGCGTCTAGATTAAAAAACACACTCGATTCAAAAATAAAGAAGGGTTTAAACATTAAGCGTCAGATGCTGCAGAGGTGGTCTGTCATTACACATGTACATATACACAACTGGGAGGACGAGCGCAAACATCAACACGCTTGGGAATGAGGGATTTCCTCTAGCTGGCTTAAAGTGTCTTCCTGCTTTAACATGCATGCAAATACTCATGCATGCTCGCGCGCACACACACACACACACACACACGGAAAACCACCCCTGGCCAGAAGCGAACAATGGGAACAACTGTCACATGACCGCTATGTAGAGCAAGTCTTTGTTAGAGAGAGAGAGAGCAAGTGAGAGAGGTGTCCCACTGCGCTCTTCAGTGCGTGGGTTCACCAGTGTGTGTGTGTGTGTGTGTGTGTGTGTGTGTGTGTGTGTGTGTGTGTGTGTGTGCGTGTGCGTGTGTGTGTGTGTGATGTGTTTAACATATTAATGAGGCTCTTATTAAATCCCACAGCAGTAGCTGCCATTTCATACTTCTAAACCTTTGTCCACATCTCTCACTCTCTCAGACAGTCACACCTAATCTCCCCTCAGCGTGTGCACTCATATTGTACATCTACGCTTCAGCGTTGACTGTTACAGTCACTGTACACCACACTGGCAAACAGCTGCACACAACGTCAGCTGAGTAGGTGACGAATGGAGCTTTTAGATTTTCACTTCAGTAAAAGATGAAGAGTAAAGAACTGTCAGGAAAATCCTGCAACCTTAAATCGGGAACTTTAAGAAGTATTTCAAATTATGTTTGAACTACAAAGATTGCACTGCATTGTGAGATGCACTTCTGACGTCTTCATGATCAAATTAAAGGCTATATATGCCAGGTGGTATAAAAAAAAATTCTGGCCTGTCTCCAAAAGGAAAATCACCAGGGCAGTAAATGAAAGTGAGGTTTCATTTACTGAAGCTGTTGTTCTGAAAACAGGCAGAATGAAAACAGGAAACAGGTAAGTAAGGTAAGGTAGCACATACCCACTGCTACATGTGTTACTCTGAATGTAAATGGACTGGTACTTGTGTTGTGCTTTTACAACAAGCCTCAATTACCCATTTACACACACATTCATACAAGTGCTTGTTTCAGTGTTTTTAACCTAGCATTCACACTCCCATGGTTGTATCGGAGCAGCTCGATGTTCAGTCTCATGCCAAGAAGCCAGCGATCAAACCACCAAGCTTCTGATTAGTAGATGATCTCGTCTACCCCGACGCACAGCCATCCAACACCGCTTCACATTAATGACTCAATCTGGGTTTGACATTTTGGGAGACAGACCCATCTGCCTTCTTTCTGGCAAGTCGATGACAAGACTGATCCAGCTTCAAGTCTCTTCATACCTGTCCATACAACAACCACGAAAAGTTAGAGCTAGAGGATAATGATGTTAGTTTAGCATAAGGACGAGGGGTACTTGTTACACCGTTTCAAATCTTGTAAAGCTCGACTAAAATTTCATTAAACTATATGTTTAATGTTGTTTAATGTACCAGAGGTACCATTGTTCTGTTTTTGTCCACAGCATCTCTCTTACTGCTTGAATAAAGAAAAATGGCCGGTTTCTAACTTCAATTCAAAAACACTCCGCCTCTTTCACAGAATCCACGTCACCGATGTTGAAGATGCTGTGTCTAGCCCATGCTTCAAAGTTCCCAACTGGGTTATTTATTATACTGCTGGATGGATAAATCTGGATCGTACTCTCTGTGCTTGTCACATGTTTGTGTGTCTCTAAAGTCTTCTGGGCATCAGATGACAGCATTAGAGAAAAATGTTTATTTTGTACAGATTTAAAGCACCACATATTGGTGATGACCAAGTAATGCATCAGTGTACTTAAAGACCATAAATGTCTGTCTGTCTGTCTGTTCCCCCCCTCCCCTCCCTCTTTTCCAGCTATGCTGGCACTCTGTCTTTGCAAAGATCAGTAGGCTGTATAGTGCTGATGGCTTGCTGGAATACCAAACAACTGACACCACAGGGAATCCAAGTAACACAACACCACACATACAATACTGCCTCTGGAAGCACACAACAGTCACAAACCTGAGCTCCTTGCATCAGACACAGATACATTTCAGCATTAATTAAAGGCTGAATCTTATTGGTTTAGTCCATCTACACTGAGAAGTTCAGACATGACACTCACTAATGTCTGAAACAACCTGCTGCATGCATGTGTGGGTGGCTTGCTGTTTAAAGATGTGAACTCATAACTGAGAGGTCAGAGTTTCAGCCTCGACCTGTCAAAGTGATCGTGAGCAAAACAGGGAAGGGCTATCTGATAAGAGCCTTTAATTTACAGATTTGTTTTAAACTCACAAATCTTTTGAGTCCAATGTCACAAACACATTTTCATCATCTTCGTACTGAGCAACAACTAAATTTAGGTGTTGTAAATGCTTCAGCAATGCCATCTCTGATAAGCAGACAGATTTTTGAGTCATTTATCACGTCGAGTCAGAATAAGCAAATGTTAAAGTGAGCAAACCTACCAGGAAAAAGAAAATGGTGATGAAAGAAATGGCGTTGGTCTTATCTGTCATATTTCGTGTAATCATTTCCTGCTGGGTTTTCCACAGCTAACACCACCAATCCCAGCAACCGCAGTTACACCCAGCGCCTTGGGATGGCAACTTATTGCTCAAAAACAAATCCCAGAGTAAATCTTACTCACTGGGAGCTGTAAACAACCAAACCAAGAGGGATGGACATAAAGACAGCTGTGAGATGAAGGGAAGGAACAGCGGTGTGGGGAGATAAACAGCAGCCAGAGAAAGAAAGTAAGAGTACTTTTAACTTGTAGAAAAACAGACAAATAGGGGGAGAAAAAAATTGCACCGAGGAGAAGACGATGATAAAGATAGCTGCCTCAGCTCCGACTCCTCTGCTGTCAACACACACACATTCCTACACACCCACTGCATGCAAGTACGCTCCTACAAACTTCTTATTCTTACCTGCAAGTGTGAACTCCGATGTCTGATCGCTGCTCCTATCTCTCACTTCACAAACTTATTGACTTTCATGATTTGAATGACTGACTAGCTAAAAATTGCCGACCGGCTCCTTCGGATTGGCAACAACAAGTAGTGCAGCATTGTCACAAACTCTGCCCTCCTCCTCCTCCTCTCTTTGGGGAGTGATTTGTGAGCACTCAGCCCCTCCTCCTGCACTTCTGTGTTTGGGAGGAGTTCCCCCCCCCTTTTAGCAGAGTTGTCTCCTGCGCCCCAGCACTGAAGAAAACTCCCCTCTACCCTCCTTTCTTCCCTCTCCCCCTCCTCCATATTCCCTTCACAGCCTCATATTTCATGCTCCCAACCTTTTTGTTTGGTACCTCTGACACCAACACCACCAACTAGTCTGGTACTTAAAGATTTAGAGGTGACCTAATGTTGCTATTTGCAGAGAGGCTGAAAAATGTGGTCTTGGCATGAATGTTGCATGTTTGAGCAACTTAAGGTGCTCTCAATCCTCATGGAGTTTAAGCACTTGACTCGGTGTCAGCTGAAACATAAATCAGTAGAGTTCAGTCTACTTTGGTGCATTCTTTTAACAGGAATGCTGGCGAGAATGATTACATTTCAGCTGTGAAAGAGAAGAAGCAAGAAGAAGAGCTCTCCTTGTGTCATTACATCAGGTATGAGCTCATTTTTAGCCTGTGCTGTTTGAATGTGTACTCGGCTCTGCTCGCCAGCCCTCAGGACACCACGGTCCTGTCTTTGTGCTCCCGTTCCTCTGTATTGTCTAGAGGTGATAACACACAGACACGTGCACACATGCATGTTTATGTGTGAGTGTGTGCGTTTCCTGTCAGACAATACAATAAGCCCATCCTGCTGCGGTGAAAGCCAGGATGACCCACATTACACACAGACACACACACACACACACACACACACACACAGGAACAGGACATTATTGTCCAGCAGTAAGAAAGGCAGCCACTTTCGGTTTTTACTTTTCAATTTTGAAATAAAAACGAGGACATGTAAAATTTCAGGTACTACATCTTCTGGTTTGATTTCTTTGTAAGTCATTTAAATAATGTGTTCCTGTCTGTGTCTGATCATGCCTACTAGTAAGTAAAATTTTATCAAGAATGATAAAGAACACTGTTCTTTAGGTCTCTGACTCCTATCGTATAGGTAAAGGTCTTTACAAGAGGGTCCAGTTTGTATAACCTGAGGTAGGAAACTGAGAACAAAACCAAATTGTGTTTGCATTTTATCTTTTATCTTGGTTTTGCCTGTTAGCAGTATCAGCAGTGAGGCGGCACAAGTAGATAGGGATTTGCATTAAAAGCAGTATTTTCTTGAAAAGCACCAGAAATATTCAGTAAAACTGGTCACTGACAAATTCTCTCTTTAAATTTAAAAAAGAAAAAAAAAGAAGAAAGAAACTTACTTCCTGACGATGAACAGGGAGCACGCTGTGAATGCTAAAGACCAAAGCCCAGAAGCTGCTCCTGCACTCCAGCCTGGGTGGAGTGTTATTTGGAAGTAAAAAATAAATGAAGCAGATTTTGATTTAAAGTGAATCTCAGAAACTTTTCACAAAGGCACGTAAAAATTCTTAGCGCAAGGGTGGCGTTTCCAGAAAGTAGCACGGTGAGTCAGAAGAATAATCTGTCATCATCTCCTGAATCACCTGAACTTCCCAAAATGTGGGGGTGAGGAGCAGAAGCATTATCCTTCCAAACTGACTGACACATGTCTGTGAATATAACGCAACAACCCTTTCAGCTAAGCCGACTCAGAGGTGCATCTATAATTTACCGTAAAGGAGTATGTGGTAATAATGCAATGGAAGGAGGGGAAGAAAAAAAAAGAGTCACAAGTCTTGTATACTTTGATAAGTTGTTTTACCAATTTCAAACGTCACAACATACTTGGAGTTTGGGCCTGAAATGTCACTCTAAAGCAAAACAGATTAAATTAGCACTACAATGTCTACAAAGTACCAATGATTTCCTGCTGTTTGAAGTTTGACTGAGGTTGCTGTTTCTTCGTGTTTTTGATTGCATAAATATTAGGAAACATCAAAGCTTTATCTTTTAGAAAAATGCAGAAACCAAGTGTTTACATAACGACATTTAAAAAAAAAAAAAAAAAAATGTTTGGAGAGTACCACACCATAATAGCCATTTCCTGCACTTCCTGTTGGTGTTACTCCTTAGACCAAACCCTGCTTTGACAAACTGACACTAAGGTAGCACACTGGAACAAAGCCTTGCTGGCACTTTGAGGTTGGCACCGTTTTTCCTCCCATACACATCAGGGCGCAAGTAAAGCATTAAGTAGATGTGCTTGGCGTCACTCCCAACTGAAGCTGCTTCCTGCATAGAACAGGATCTGCTATTACAAGTTTATTACAGTCACTTCCCTCAGTCTGTGCTATTCCTCTAGCTTCTCACTAGGAAGGACTGAAGTTTGTAAAGAAAAATCTAGCTCAGATTTCAACATTTGTTCCACTTTTACTTTTCTCCCCATCAGCTCCTTACTCCTGTACTCTCGCTGCTCCTTTATTTTTCTAATGATCTGTTTACAGATGCTTGTCTTTCCGTGTGTGTGTGTGTGATCAGTAAACATTTCTCTGTTAATGCCACTCCTCATTCCTCCATTGCAGCCTCGGGGTCTTTTGTTGAAGAATCAGTTTAGGTAGAATTAAATCTGCTCATTTCTTTCATGGTTTATGTGGAACATCTACATCAGAAGCATGTCTCATCAATTACAGCAGCTTCTGTGTAAATGCGTTCTGTTGCTACGTGCAGTCACCTTTAGTCAGTCTATAGAAATAAAATATACAAGAATG
>VURO01048778.1:3418-53267 GCA_015108175.1 Pelvicachromis taeniatus
TCCATTGTAGGTCTTTTTTTTTTTTTTTTATAATACATGATTCTGAGGTGTCTGTGAAAACTGTGATGTCTAAATCCATAAAGGCTAATCCTCCTTTAGCTTGAATACTTAATGAAACTCATAATTACTCATGTTTCTCATGTTTAAGGCACGGACATTGTGTGCATGTTTAGGTTTTACCAAAAGTTATATGATGGGATGAGTTCGAAAATGATCTCACCTGGAAGCCAGGAGGTCCAGGAGATCCTTGTTCTCCTCTCTCTCCAGCAGGTCCCTAAGGTGATAGACCCAAACACATTTGATCAATCAAACATAAAAATCTGTTTGCTGGTTATAAACATTTCTCAAAACATGTTATTATAATGAATACTCACAGCAGGCCCATTAGGGCCAGCAGGACCAGTCTCTCCATCTTTCCCAGACAAACCCTGTTCAAAGAGCACTTTAGTTAGGAAAAATGATCTAGAGACAGAAAACGATGATGGTTTAACACTTATGGAAAGCTATACTTACTCTCAGACCAGTGCGACCCACCAGTCCCTTCTCTCCAGGCTTTCCAGGCTCACCCTGTCAAAGAGAAATCATACACTATAAACTGTAGATAGTATCTTTAGCACTGGGGCTCAAAGGGATAAGAACAGCATCATAAGATGCGGAAGTGCTGCTTGTCTATTGTTATAGAAACCTTCAGACTCTTACATTGGCTCCCTTTGGTCCAGGGAAACCCATCACTCCTGGCTGACCACGGGCTCCCTGAGGACCAGGTGGGCCGGGGCGGCCATCATCACCAGGGGTACCCTGTCAAAATCACAGATAAACACTAAAGATCAGCAGGTATTAGCCTGGAAGCTAAAACTTGTATGTTATTATGATTTTACACTGAGGATTATTGTGCTAGTCATGCAAAATTCTAAATAGGCAGCAGAAGGTTGTAAACATTTTGCTGTATTTAATCTTTATGATTTCCATAAAGCAACAATGAAACTGTTGATCATGGTGTTAGTAATCCTACCGAATACAAAGCTTGTATTTTTTAAATGTTGTCATTTTTGAGTTCCAGTGACATGTAACGTAGATGTATAGCAGTTTTCCACATACTAAAGTGATGACAGGATAAGTTGTTCCATTATTGTAATTTCAAAGTAATTTCATGGAAGTAAATCTATAAATCACATTCATTTCCTTTTCTGCTAATTTTGCTTTTCTAAAACTCTATTCAAATCATTAGGTAAACATCTACCTATAAATATAATTAATATTGTACTCACAGTGGGTCCAACTTTGCCTTGAGGACCAGCATCTCCAGGGCGACCAGTAAGACCCTGTGTGAAGGGCACAAGCAACAGAGATTGTCAGCTCCTTCAGGACAAATTTATCTCATTAAAATCATCAATCAGTCATAAAAAAAATATCCTGCCACAGTAAACATCCTACAAAGCAATAACAATGTGCAACACTACATAAAGATGCAAGACTCACCCTGGCTCCGGGAAGACCAGACTCTCCTGTGCGTCCAGGTTCTCCAGTAGCACCTTTAGCCCCAGCAGCACCAGAAACACCACGGTCTCCAGGGACACCCTGAAGAAGAAACGACCAAAGGTGGAAACTTGTTAATATGTTACACAAAAATCACTTGCTGTAGTATCTTTGTCATGCAGCACTGCTATGCACTGTCACACAGTGGTATTAGTGAGATAAAATCATTATAATTTTTCAAAAGATCTCATTTTGCAGGGACCAACCTTTGCACCAGCAAGACCATCCTGTCCAGGGAAACCACGGTTTCCAGGGGCTCCCTGGGAGGAATCACAGAAATCAAGATATATTTGATTAGACTGTGCATACAGTAACCGTTTTTACCCTTGTTATTAGTCAGATGTGACCAGTAACATGTAATGCATGTCCGGATCACTTACTCTCTCTCCGGGAGGTCCATTTGGTCCAGCACCTCCAGGCTCTCCCCTGGCGCCTCTCTTTCCTTCTTCCCCTGCAGGGCCAGGGGGACCTAGAGGACCAACAGGGCCCTGCAAAAGATAACGATATTTCAGTGAATCTACTCTAAGGTGTAATTCCATGTAAAATTTTTATGTATATTTATGGTCAAAAAATTTAAATCAAGTAAAAACTCACAAGCTCTCCCTTTGGTCCAGCTTCACCTTTGAATCCAGGAAGACCTGGGTCTCCCTGAACAACACAAGAACAGAAGGCAGCCACAATAATAAATAATCACAACATTACAAAGTATTTAAATTTAGCACAACTTCAGATTATCTCAGCTGACTTACAGCCTGTCCTTTGGGCCCTAGAGATCCTGTTGCTCCCTGAGGTCCAGGTGGCCCACGGGGTCCGGGGAATCCTGGAGCACCAGCAATACCAGGTCCACCCTTCATTCAGGAAAGGAACAATCAAATATCAGATTGAGGAAAAAAAATTTATTGAATAAAATTTAAACCAGAGAAAGACATCAAAACCAGTAACAAAAGTGTAAACTTACAGCAGATCCTTTTGCTCCGGGAATACCATCAGTACCAGGGTTACCCTGCATAGAATAAGAAGCTTTATATTAAAAACAACCTGATCAATAAAAAATGAATCAAAATCAAAGTCTGGATGTTTAGGAACAGTGATGGCAAACAAACCGAAGCTCCAGCAGGTCCGGGAGATCCTGGAGTACCAGCTTCTCCACGTGGCCCCTGGGCTCCTTCAGGACCACGGCCACCAGTAGGACCAGCTTCCCCCTAAAAGAGGCACAATGAATTTATCATTAGCATAGAAATAAAAGGTATTGGTGCCTCCTTGTCATGAAGCTGAATATAATACTGTTGTTTCATTGTGGACTTATTCAAAATAAGTCAATTGAAGGCCACTCTTTTTAATTAAAGTGGCCTTCAATTAAAAAGAATTTGAAGGCCACTTTATCTTCTTTAGCAAGCAAAGAAGTTAATGAAGCAGATATGAATGAGGTTGTATATTTGTCTATGAAAAAATAATAATAACTAAACATACAGTGTTGTGGAAAACTGGAATTTAGTGTCATATAACCAGAGTGAACAAAGACTGATGAAGTGGCTCTTGTAAGTCTTTTTTTTTTTTTGCTGTTTTATTTAAATACAAATGTTTACTGGATGATATGTTCTGTAAAAACCTTTGCTCCGGGGGATCCTGGAAAACCGGGAGCTCCAGCAGGACCCATTGGTCCCTGTAGAGAAATAAACAATAATCATCAGATCAAAGGTAACAGATTAAAGAAAAATCAACAGCATGAAATGGCCACAGAGATGATACATACAGGTGGACCGCCAGGGCCGGGCAAGCCATCATTTCCACGGGCACCCTAAAGATAGCAAAGACAGGTCAATTTAGTTTGGTTTCATCACAGTGGGTAACTCATGATGTTATCATCTACTAAAAGATTCAAAGCCATAATAAATAGCAAATGAGGAATAAATTCCTGTTGAATAGCCTTAAGTAACTGTGAAAATGTTACTTACTGCGGCTCCAGCAGCTCCAGGACGTCCTCTCTCACCAGGCAGACCACGTGGACCCTATAAAAGAATGATTTATATAAATATCTTCATTATTTATACTATTGCCTAATTCGCTATGCAAATTTATAATGCTCTTACTGATGTTGTCAGAAAATACAGAGACTAGAAAAAGCAATGGCGGCAACTCACCATGGGTCCAGAGGCACCGTTCTCTCCAGGAGCACCAGCCTCACCCTGAAACGAACAAAATTAACACGAGTAAGAACAAAATAGCAGAAGTAAGAAGTAAAAGTGTGAGTTCTAGAAAACCCACACTGTCACAAAACATGACCTTACCTTGGCTCCTGCAGCACCGGTCTCTCCTTTAGCTCCATCTAGACCAGAGTGACCCTACAAAGAAAGCTCATAATCAGGACTTACACATCGGTCAGTCACCACATGCAATCAATGAGCAGCCACAGTTTTGTGAAGCAGGCGACTGAACTGAAACACTCACTCTGTGTCCTTTGATGCCAGGAAGTCCAGGAGTTCCAGGGAATCCACGAGCTCCCTGAAATAAAAACAACCATGCAGCAATAGATTAAAGCTTTTTTTGTGGTTAAGTATGAAGCAAAAAAAAGTTTAAATAATTTCTATTTGCTCACCTGAGGCCCTGCAGGTCCACGCTCACCAGGTTTCCCAGGTTTGCCAGATTCACCCTAAAAACCAGCAGCAAAATTCAGGATTACATGCTGAAGCTTTGTAGGTGCAAGATAAGATGTAGCTGCAATGGCCCTTCACTGAACTGTGTGTGCAGGCTGTGTATTGTGAAGTCACCATTTGTTGGTAATTTTAGGAGATACACAGTGCCCCCTGGTGGCACATAGGGTGTATTACTGAAGTACTGAAGTATTTATTTATTTATTTGTATTTTTTTTGCTATACAGATGGCTTACATCACTTCCTGGTTTTCCTGAAGGTCCAAGTGGTCCACGTGGTCCCATAGGTCCCTGTATCAAAGCAAAGCAAAGCAAGGGCATTCAATACTGACAATCAACATACGAAGACAAAAAATGTGATGTAAAATGTATCTCTGACTTAAAATGCCATTAAGGCCTTCAATTTGTTATTAAAATCTGAGCGAATAATAGAGATCTTTTTTTTTTTTACAATGACCAATCATGACATATATAATCAGTATTGTTTTTGCCAGTGTATGTGTTGTTGGCAAACCCTAAGAAGCACCTCACCTCGTTTGTTAGACATACAGATATATTTTGGGTTTGATACTAATACTTACAGCAGGACCAGGCTCTCCAGCCTCTCCGGGGCCCCCCTGGAAACCTTGTGGCCCCTAGTGCACCAGATAATAATACAAAGCATTAGAAAAGTGTTCAAATAAACTGTGTGATTATAAAACTCAGTCATATATTGATTTGGTCCGGTACTTACAGGAGCTCCGCTAGGCCCAGGAGGACCCCGAGGACCCATAGGACCCTACAAAAGAAACAATGAATACAGAGAACATCAGTCCTGCATCATTTATTTTAAAAAGTAGTGGAATAGATTCACCAAATGAATACAGGTATCCTCAATAAATAAAGGTTTCACCAGTTACACATTACTCTTACTAGTTATGAATGATTAAAGTCAATATTAAACCTTGTCCTCTGGATAAGAAAAATATTTGAGGTTAAACACATATCCAGTTCAAAACCGTTCATAGAAAGATTTAATTATTTTATGTCATGTGTCCACTGACGCAAATTACTTCCCACATACTATTTTTATAATCTATTTCTTTCTGTGCAGATTCAGCGTTCAGTTCAGAAAGCATGATTTTAAAAATCATACTAAGTCTCTGTGTTGGGTTGAAATTATTGAGCCACAAGGTGGCAGCACTGCAGTAATCTAAGTGAGGTACTGGGTATTTTTCAGTAATTTTTTTGAGCAGCGACTTGGAGACCAGCTGAATGCCGGCAACACTGTTTTGTGTTTGCGGTGGTTTTTCTCACGATGAAACTGTAAACATACAGTACAGTCACCCTGTTAGATGCACCCAGCACTACTTACCATTGGTCCCTGCATCACACCCATTTGAGCTCCTCCAGCCTTCTCATCAAAACCCTGAGCCATCTGAGCAGCAAAGTTCTGTAAACACACAAAATAGACTAAGAGTCAGTTTATCTGTCTAAGCAAAGTGAGCCGCAAATAGTAATGTGAATGGTACATCTGTGCCTAGAAGGGGGTTTACACCTGTTCCCGTCACTCTATTTTTCACTCATCATGCTTCTAAAACAGGTGTCAGTGTGCCCACCTGTTTGTTTGCCTGTTCACCTCTTTGTGACTTTTTCCTCTTTCTACTTTCATAAATTATACATTTTGTGGCCCGTTTTTGTGCTCTTATAATAAGTCAAGTGCAGCCAAATAGAAGGTGCACATTTACACAATAATGATAAAATGTTGTGGTAAAGCCGCTATTGCTCAGATTTTGCATATGCTGTATTTAACGGTCCTTATTCTCACCCCTCCGAGTCCTGGTGGGCCAGGTGGGCCAGGTGGGCCGGGGTTTCCGGGGGTGCCAGGCTCACCATCTCTTCCTCGAGGTCCAGGATTTCCCTACAAAAAGGAGAGTAGGGAAGAGGAAGGAGTTACCAAAATAAGCAATAAAGCACATTTTACAAAAACCATCATCTGTGTGACTTCATCCATCTGCTGCATCCAAATAAATCAAGATTTTTCACTGAATGATTTCTTTTCCCTTTCTTTAATGTACTGACTGATTCTGATTATAAGCTACAAGTAGTTCACTTTGTTTGTTGTTACCGTTTTCAATCTCTTCTACAAATTAGCTGTCATGTCATGTTTTGCATGTTTCCCCTGCATGAATAATATTAACATAAGTGCAAACTCTAAAGGCCATTCTCCCAGTTTTGATAACTCTGCTTCAACCAGTATCTGAGGACCCAGTGCTGAAAGATTGGTAAAAGAGGTTTTTTTGGACACTGTAAGCATACAGTACATGTTGTTTCTTACCTTATCACCTTTAGCGCCAGCTTCTCCTCGTAGTCCCTGCTCACCTGAGGGGCCCTAAAAAAACAAACATAAAAGCCTCAGCAGCATTCACAAAACTGCTGAAGTTTCTATTCAGAAGAAAGTTCACGTGGTCGTGGAACATATAAATATGGAGAACATAGCCAAATTTCTGATGTTTACCATAGGGCCTGGTGGTCCTCTTGGTCCTACAACCTACAGTAAGACAAAAAGAAACACTTTGTTTTTGTGGCTGTTTTCATAACTGACTCTTCATTGGTGTCACTGGTGATTTTGTACCAGTTCTGAACTTCCTAAAATTAGAAAACATTCCAGCTTCGTAGGAGGTGAACATCAAAAGGATTTCGCATGACAGGACAACTTTTTGTATGACCACCACCTCCTTTAACCTCTCATTTGGCTGACTTTTTTTCTTCTAACATACGCACTTGGAGGAAAGTTGCTGAGAAGATATAAGAGGATTTGATTGGGTTCATTATGTCCGAGGAATGCAGGTTTTTTTCCTCATTTAATAGAAAGTCAGAAACATTCACAGTGAGTTTCTCACTCATGAGAAACATAAGAAACTTTGCCACATTTCTTAAGGGAAAACACATTGAAAGTTCTGTAATTCAATTCAAATAAAAGTGAACAATAGATGCCAAAAAGGTTTGTTTGATCAGGTGGAAATTAATTAAGGAAAAACTGTAACAACAATTATTGAATTCATTATTTCAGTTTTAGACTCATGAGGGTCCATACTTACATCGGCAATGTCTCCTGGTTCTCCTTTCTGGCCCTGAATGATAAAAGAATCAAACTGTATGAGTTGTCTGACAGTTCATTGCACCATAACTACAAGAAAATATTATCTCTGTGCATAAGTTGCTGGAGATCACCGACTCACCTTAGCACCAATCGTTTCTGATGATGCAGAAGGAGGAACGGGAGGAAAGAAAGAGCATTATTATAAATTATACCTTAAAGTGAAATTTCAAACACAAGATTTATCTAAAATCTACTCTGTGATTCTTAGAAAGGACACCTGTAAGGAAATCCAAAGATGCTGAAGCGATCAAATAACATATACCAAACCCAAACGCATAAAACCCATCCAGATTATATTACTGATGCAAGAGACGAAGCAGAAACAAGCACAGACTAAGAGATGAAGGTTTAGACTCAATCATGCAAAATGTAAATAATAAAACAAAAAGTGAGCTCATTTAATACAGAAGAGCAGCTGCTGTTAGTGTGTTTGTTTTAAGATGTGCATCTTACATTGTAAAGTCAAATTAAATATTTTTTTATAATAAATTTGTAACCAATCTAGAAAGGACCTTAAACATTAGAACTTGAGAGGCCCATAACTTTCCCAAACTTCTTGGCAAAAGAAGAAGCAATGCTACAACTTTGATGAAATCTTAAATACGCTGTCTTTCAACTTCTTGGTTGCTAAACAGTAATACAAATTTAACAGCAGGTTTTTAAAGACAGTGCAGGAGTAAAACACATATTTACAGTCATTTTGACATGAAAGGTTGGAAAGACCTTCGGGAGACTATTTAAATTTGTAGAAAGCCTCATAATGGGTCAAATGAATCATTGAGTTCTTGCACAATATGAGGACTTCGTCTCGGCTTTGTGTTAAATTGAGCAGAAGTGTCTCTGCTGGTTTATGTGCGGATCAGAAAGCACATGACAGGATTCAAATCCCACATGAAAAGACTTTCACTGGGACTGCAAAAAAAAATCCTGATCATGTTGCTTATCTAGTTTCCATCAAACCACGTAAAAAGCCACTCTGGAACTGGGAACATTGGCTGGCAGCTGATTTCTTTTTCTTTTTAGAAATATCAAATTATCAAAATATCAAAAAATATTTAAGTGCAGTCAAAAAAAGATCATTGCTTTCGACCACAAATCAGTAACCACTCTAGTCCTGATCAGGCAGAATATTTGGATCCAGTGGCAGTTCCCAATTCAAAAGTGTTAGCCAGGAAAGAGATGAGTGCGAGCTAAAAGAGTAATTTATTTATGGGTATGTGAATAAATAAATTACAACCAAAGGGGGCACTGGTATCAGCAGGGCAGATGGGACAGCACTCTCCAGATGGGATGATAGGGTTGGCACACTCTTTGATCTCCTCGCAGATTATCTCATCACACAGAACTGCTCCGCTGTCACACACACAGATACGACACGGCTCTGGCTTCCACACATCCTTATCATTATACAGCTGGCCATCCTGGATGCAACCCCCTGACTCCTCTGTGGTGCCCAGCAGGGGTCACATGGCAGAGGAGAAACAGGAGCAATAACAGGGTTCAAGAGAGAATTAGACAAGGGGGAGGTAACAGCATTTGAACAATGTTGTGAGTTGGCATAATAGATGTTTTTTAAAAAAATAACTGGTTTAAGACAAGGATAAGAGGTCAAGGGGCAAGGCGAGGAAGTGGGAGGAGTAACAGCAGAAGAGGAGGGATTATTGAGCATCGGCGTAAATGGAAGAAGCAGAAAGAAATTATTTGGTTGCAAACAAAAACTCTGAACGCTATAACACTGGGTGGTTGGTCATTAAAAAAGGGTGTCGAAAAGGGATTCAAAAATATCAGTGTGCTTTTGTGAGTTTAAAGAAATGCAGAGTGAGAAGAATTGTTCCTTTGTTGAGAATAGACAGATGCCAATCTGACCTAAAAACACACTGGTGTAAATCAGTAGCTGTGGAGCACAACAGTAATTTATGAGTTTTAAAAGCAACACACAACGTATGTAAAGAAATGCCTCTAAGTTATCGTAAAGAAAGTTTAATAGCAGCGTAAAGTGCAATGTAAACACAAGCCACAGTTAGTGGTTATGTCTGAAGCCCTGATTGAGGCACTTCACGTCACTGGCTGAGCATATTTAACCTGCAGGCCTGCTCTGCTGCTCGAATGAATGACCCTCTCTTATAGGGACAGCATGCCCAATTGACAAGTTGCTGCTTTAAGTAAACAGAGGGTCCTTCTACATTTTTCCATCTGGATCCCATAGTTATGTTAAGCGCCAGTGCAAACACGCTGGGGAATTAAGAATGGGTGATTTGTTTCGATTATGCTGCTTATACGGCTTAGAACTGGGCCTACTAACTCCTGCTATCTGTGTTTTAGGTCTATTTGTCAAAGTGATACTAATACATATAGTATATATATGTAACATGAACATTTAAGTCAGGATTGATTAGTCTGGCTACTTGCTAATGAATTCTCCTGAACTAAACTGTGAAAATGAACCTTTGGAATTAAAGCAAAAACTAATAAAAACAAGAAGCTGTGGAAATAAAAGCAGTTACAGTGAAATGTGTCTTGCTATAAATACACCTATATGTCCATCATCCTGCTACCCTTTGAGCCTGCTAGTCTGGGGTCAAGCACTGTCTGGTACTGTCATTTAACACCGTGAAAAAAAAACTCAGACTGCTCCGGCCAAACCCCGTGGGGAAGGTTTATTTCTACAAGTCTTAAAAAAATATCAAACTTATATTTAATTTGTCAAGTGTTTCTGCTCAATACTGGCAAAAAAAAAAAAAAAAATTGCATCTAGATGCTGAATTATAAACTTTTCTCTTTTTTTTTCTTTGCTGAAAACTTGCACTACAAAGTAATCAAACAAGGTATGAAAGGCTGAGTTGTAGGACCCCGGTGAGGACAAACAGGCACTTGTTCACCTGGTCCTCCATCCCACACAGATGCACCTTGTCAACCTTACCTATCCTACTGGAAGAGATCTATTAACTTCCTTGGGAAGACATTTTATAAGCAGACAGCATCAATAATATTTAATTACTGCTTTGAAAAAAATTGTCAAATAAAGTGATCATAGAAAAAGAAACATGTATCCACAGTTCTTTTTGTGAAAACAGACCACTGTGATTGGATTTTCTACATCTAAAAAGATAGAAACAGAAAAGACTGGTGATGTAATCAGAATTACAATTCAATTACAAATAAGGAAGTGTCAAAGAAAAATGCTGCAACTTACGGTCATCCTCTTCCTGACATCTGACCACGGATAGTAAAACAACTTGGGATGCTACAAGTAGCAGAACAGTCCTTGAGTCCACAAAGCTGAACATGTCTAAAAAATAGACATGCAAGAGCTTGGGTGAGAAATAAAGGGATGGAGGAGACCAGGCTTTCAGTCAGTGGTATGTTAAGTGTGTTCCCGGAGACTTATGGCACCATGCAGTCAAACCCTCCAAAATCTAAGTGGAATCCACCGCGGGGCCCCAGCTGGCACTCTGCACCCACTGTGTCAGTGCAGGCACCGCGGTTTTATGTCACTGTGCCTTGTATGGATCTTCGTATATTCCAAAATACCAGTCCTTCCCCCAGACCCCCTGTCAGACTGAAACCTGAACCTCATCTCCCTCCCCTCAGTCCAACACCATCGACTCTCCCAGGAACTTTTTTTTTTAACTCAAACCCTCCTTCTTCCCTTGGCCTGCTTGGCCTGGCCTAGCTAGGAGATGCACCTACACATTCACATTAAAAAGGCAGCTGCAAGAAGCAGAGCACAGGTCAGTCACATGCCACTGTGTCAGGGCATTATGAAATCCCTGTGTTAGAGTTACTCACATTTTTGTCTTGTGAAGAAACTAAAAGAAAGTATGAATCACTGTCAGGATAGGCACATATATGATGATGTTGGTCACATTGGTCACAGCATTTTCTTCAGATGATTCTTCAGCTGAATTACACAGAAAAAAAAGGGGGGGTGTCTTATTTTGATGGTTAAGGAGGTTGCCTCCTATACGCAGCGATGATAAACATCCTGGTGCATATCGACAATACTGCAATCCCTACTTCAAAAAATTGCTTTTTATTTACATAAAAAACATATTTTCAGTAAAGGGGCTCTGCATATGCATTAGCAGCTGATTGATGTCCACTGGTTGTTTTTATTTGGGTCATAAGATTTTTGGAGATTAAAAGCACTAGGAGGTAAATAGAGTTGATTCTGTCAGCGTGCAAGGTGCAATCAAAAAGTTCTGGGAATAATCCCATAAAGTCATAAAGCGTACCACATTTAAATTTTCTCTGGTCACAGTAAAGTTTCACCTGACTGATACATTTGTTTGAAAAATATAGACAATACAATATGTACAATATTAGAAATGCATGTAAACCTTGCAAAAGAGAACGGAATACATGTTTTTGTTTGCTGAGTAATGAACCGCCACTTGCAGTTAAACTGTCAGTTCATGGCAACTCAATAGTGGGTCAGCAGGGTTGTTTGGTTCAGTTTAGTCTTTTGGATTATGGATTAAACTGCAGACTTTACACAACCTTTAAGTGTCGAGCTGACCAATCAGCAGCTATGTCACGTTCTCATTACAATCAGACATTCTGAGAGGCTTCTCTGTTTGGACAAAGACAATTAACAAGTGGCTATCCAGTTAAATAGGCAATTCTTCTGGCCTTTGAGTTAGGACGAAATGTTCTGCAATCAAGAGTTAGCTGATTTTAAGGCAGCATTTCTTTACTATATCTCTCTGGTGGATAGAGCCAGGTTAGTGAGCTTGAAAAGGAGTCTGTCATGAGGAAAGGAACAGTAATTCCAGGGTCATGACCTTCTAGAGAGCCCCTCTTAATTCCACACAGAGAAAAGAAAGACCTGAAACTGACTTCTTACCTGGACCCGTGTGAGCTCTGAGTGGTTTGGTATACTGGAATTGCACTCAAGGCAGAAAACTGATCCAGCACAAGTATTCACAGAATCATCATTAAGCTATAAAGTTTGATTTTCATAGCTAAAGGTTAGTCCAGCTTATACCTAAGATGCTCGTTTAAAATTATTTTTAAAATGTAGTCGTCAAGTTTAACAGGACAGGAAAACCAGCAATAAAGCTAATGAGTCCAAGAACAAAAACATTTCAGGAATTTAACGGTCCAGCTGAATCAATAATCAGTGGTCTTTAACACAAGAAGGAGTACACAGTGCCATTCTGCACTAACTCTGTCCACTGTGGTGACAAGTCAATGTTGCTGTGTCACACAGAGAAAGATGTTGGTTACTTGGAAAATAACTCTGACTCTCTTTATTACATCTTCTAAATGACCCTCAAATCGTAATCATAGACAACAAACTCCAGTGATAAGACTATAAATATCAAGTGTTTATGCAATGCCAGAAGAAGCAACACTGGTGGTTTAGAGAAATTACTGCCACCATTTACATCATCCAACAAGTGCTGAGTATGTATAACCTCCAAACACGAATGCAGATGAGAGCTGTGGAGCAATCATTTGACATTCATCAGTGTTGCATTGATACAGCTCTTTTTAAACTGATGTTACAGGAATAGCGCCGATTGCCAGCACAACTTCAGTTACAGATCTGTGTCAAGGTACAGCAGGAATACTGAGCCCAGTTCAGCCCTACACATGCCTTTTCTCTGCTGCTCTGACTATATACAGCCTCCTGCCGTCTCCCAGCACACACAATAGGCCTCTGTGTGCACGGGCCGCGGAATGCTGCGAGATGGCAGGGCAGTGGGATAGCTACATGGTGAGGATGGGGGTTGGAGGGTGAGGAAGGGTGTGGGAGCTCGGAGGATGAAAACTGGGAGGGGTTGGTTTTGGGGTAGGGGAAGGGGAAGAGATGGTAAGGAAGGCGGAAGGAGGGTGGTAATGGGGGGTGGGGGGGCTGATCTTTCAGTACTGTATGGGTGCACTGAGGCTCCTGGGGTCTAGAGGGTGTCTAGGTTTCGGCACAGTGACCGTAAGAGAGGGGGTGGATGTAGCCCTGTGTACAGGCAAAGTGGTGATAGTTAGCACCCACCTGGGGGAGAAAAGAGTCTGAACAGGCCCTATTCACAATATATCTTGTCCCTCATTTGGTTATGAAGAACACATAAGATAGTAGTGGCTACAAGAAACTCAGCTTTAATGTTTCTGCCATTGTTGAGACTGAAGGATGCCAAATTTCAATGAGGAGGAAAAAAAAATGCAGCAAAAATCCAGTTGTCCTATTTGTTGTTATAACTCTCGTTACATACCTGACTTTGTCTTGTTGGGGTGGAATGTGTAGCTTTACCTGAAGGTGCTGCCACGGAAAGGGTAATGTTTCTGCTAACAAAGATTTGCTGTGCACTAAGAACCAACCTGTCAGCCTCTGACTTGACTCCGTTCAAGTTCTTCCTTCGCATTAGAATTTACTGGTGTACTTCATAAAGTGTATTGCATTTAAGTTTACATATGACTCGCAGTTACCACATTAATCTTTATCTTGTTTTTACCTACAGAGTATATCTGAGACTGTCTCAGCACTGGCATAAACCCCATTTATGCCAGTGCTGCTGGCTTACTGGTAATCAAACTTTCCTGTCTCTTGTTTCCTGTCTCTATATTCAAAGCTAGTAGGCTGCTAATAATTCTATTTCATATCAGTATAGACATCCATGAAAGTGATTCATTTTCTTTAAAATGGCTGCGTTACACCAGCTCTATAGGAAAATAAATGAGCCAAAATCACATATCTGATATTAAAGGTTTAGTCATTGTCATTGTTCTCTGAGAAATTAGTGACATAAATGAACTTCTGTATGTTGCTATAGTAATTCAATTTAAATTATATAGGGCCAACAACAGCCACCTCAAAGAACTTTGTATTTAAAGGTATTTTTTCTATAATAATACAGAAAAAATCCCAACAAACAGACGACCCCTGTGAGCAAGCACTTGGTGACTGTAGGAAGGAGAACTCCCTTTGTCCAGGAAGAAAGCTCCAGCAGAACGAGGCTTGGGAGAGACAGCCATCTGCAACAAATGTTTGAGGGTGAGGAGAGGAAGACGGGACAAAGGTACACTGTGGAAGAGAGACAGACTTTAATAATAAAAGTGAGCAAAAAGATGTAAGTGAAGAAGAAACGGTCAGTACATCACAGAAAGCCCCCATAACCCTATTTTAGCACAACAAAGGGAAGGTACAGTGTCATAATAAGCTTTGGCAAAAGGTATGCTTATTAAACGTTAGAGGTGTCAGGTCAACAGTCATAGTTACAGATTTAAAAGACAAGCTCTGATTTGTTGAAATTTGATTAAATAATGCTGTAATCGAACATCCTATCCACACTGGACTTTTAGTAATCTCTTCTTAATGTGATGTGGCCAATAAGCTAACAAGAGGCTGAACTAAATAAAATCCCCACTTTGCATTACTATTCCAACAGCGTAGCTTGATAAGGACACAAACCTCAGAGAAACACAAAAAAGGAATTTCAAATTAAAAGGAAAGGCAGTTTTGATTATAGCCACCAGATAAATCAGATCAAGCCTCAGTTAAACATAAGCTGGTGGTTTTTGTACAGACCAAAGATTGTGGGATTTCTTTTGGCCACCACAGAGAAAAAGAATATTAAAATGAAAGAAAAAAACTGTTTCAACTTAGATATCTTTTAATGGGTATTAAAAAATGATTATCTCTCATTTTTAAATATAGTAAAACCTCATTAAAATATGCAACATTAAAAAAAAAAAACACTCACTACAACATCCCAGGGTGTTACTGCTGCCATTTTTGGGGCAATATTATGACTGACAGACAAGCAACAGATATGACATCCTATGATACTGGATTGCATGGTTAGGATAAGTCTCCAGGAAATGAATATATTATAATTCATTGTTATGCCCTCGATGTGTGTGTCACTATGTGGGTAAAACTCGATTTAGAGAAGAGATGGAATTCCTTACACCCTGGGTGGCACAGGGATAATGGCCCTTATCCTTTCATTTGAGAGATGCATTAAACGATGCATTAAATCTCTACAAGTTTTCAGTAGTTTCTAATAAGGAGCTTTATTTCACAATGTGCTATATCTATTTAAAACCTCTTCTTAATATCATATTATTGCCATGCAGGCGGTGTAGGAGGCTTTGGGTTTAACGGAAACTGGAAATGGATTAAATTAAGGTGTCTTATGTACTTTGTTTCTGGGGTAATATCCGAACAAGCGTGGTGTGTGGTAGCACGAGTAAAATCTGTTTCAGGGCTTGGAAGGTTTTGAGTGATTCAGGAAAATAAGCATGCCCCAATCCAGTGAAAATGACAGTGTAATTGGTAATGTGGTGAGGACAGGCTGATAATGAGGATAAGTAATGTTTCCAAGGGATTTAAATTAGCCTTGAACTAATAGATATCGCCGACCCTGTTAATTACCACGCTTGTTTTTGTATGTACTACCTCTACGCAATTTACTTTGACGAAGCAGGTATAACCTACAGCTTTTTCCAGCTCTTTCTAAGGTCTTATATAGCAGCCTATATCATATATTTGTTGTTTTGATCCCAGGGTATTCTTACAACTGCTCAAATCACATTTCACCCTTTTTCCTCCCTAAGGTACTTAAAACTGTCTTGTCCAAAGTTGCCTCTATTCCAAGGCTTTAGCCAGACCTCCATATTACTAAGATGGAATCAAAGCTCCAGAGCCGGTATGTTTCTTTTCCTGTGTGAGGTGGAGGGGGAAAGAGGTTAAGTTTGTGCAGGCTTGGTGAGTGCAGTGAGGGGGGTTTTCTCACACAAGATGAAGGATGAAGGGACAAAGGTGGCATTCATTGGCCCAGGAATGGAAAACATTTTCTGCTGAAAACAGAGAAGCTACAACCGGCAGTGGTAGCACAGAGGGACCATGAGTTAGCATGTACTTCTTTAGAGAACTGATATGGCTGGAAATGCAAAGGAGAAGGCCATTCCTAGCAAGGCCTTGTTTATTTGGCAATAAAGATACTATCTTGTACCTTTAGTCTACAATTAAAGTGTTACTGCACAGTTTTAAAGAGTGAGAAAGGCTGTATTTGAATGATTTGATTGCCTTCATAATAAATAGATCAATATGAATAAATGCAAAAAGGAAATATACATATCTTCATGTGATGTTTTATAATTTAGGAGAATCCTCCACTACGATGAGAAATAAGTTTACTAAGGAGTAAAAGTTTTGGTGATGCTCTTCATCTCACGTCTCACATAGCAGCTGAGATCAAAGACAGGAAGCCAAGTCCAAAACTTAAAAAATAAGGGAAAAAAGGATCTTTTTAAAGTGTCTTTGAAGCACCAGGAAACATGCTGAGGAACCCTCTGGAGAGGAAAGATCTCACTGTGATGTGTACTCAGTAAAACTACAGAGTAAGAGAGGAGAAGCTGACCTGAGTGGAGGGTCCTGGAGTGAGTACGCCACCTAGCGGACAGGACAGTAAAACTTCAGTACATCAGTGTGGGAAACTCACCAGGGGGTGTCACTATGTCACAGCAGTAGAAAAGACTGTAGCAACAAGCCGACTGCAACCTTACAGGAAGTATGTAACAGACAAACACAACACAGTTGGTTATTTATTTACATGTAATGACTCATAGCGGAACCAGTTGTCCTACCGACTCATTTATGATGAAACATTGCCTATATTCTTTATATAAAATGTGGAAAACACTGTTATTAGTGTTGTTGTTGTTGTTAAAGACCATCACCATTATTAATAGTAATAATAAAAACAAAAATATAGCAATTTAATATGAGTAATATATGTAAGATTTTGTATAAAACAAACAAAAAATATTAATTCAATATTGGACGTTGGATGTCTCATTCCTGCAGTAAGAAATAAACCATTTTAAATAGTTTACTTTAAGTGATATATGCCTGAAACGGAAAACAAACTTGTTTATGAGCTCACCCCAGGTTTTAACTCCATTTAATCTCAACTTATAAAAAAAATTTAATGGCCACTGGAGGGGAAAAAATATAAAGACTGAAAAGACTAGAGATTATTTATATATATATATATATTTTAAAATGGAAGTGATTTAACTTCCAGAAATTACATCAGTTTCATGTCAGTAGGTGCTGGTTGTTGACCCCACCATGCTGCCGGTGTCACAGCCCCGCCCCGGAGCAACAGCCTGTACTTGATCCCCTCTGTAAGACAGCTGCTGCTATTAAAGCTCCGAGGACCAAGGAGCGCAGGTCACAGATATCTCTCAAGATCAGCTACTGGAGGAAAGAAAGAAAAAAGTACTTTGAATTATTAAACGCCGAGCCCTACTTATCACAATGCATTGCCTGAAAAGTCTGAGGACAGCTAACCCGGGAATCCTGCAGCTATTTAAAAATGCAGGGATCTCTGCCAGAGTTGGAGCTGACAGCATGGTTTTGTCCAGGACTCAGCAACCTGCTCTTCTCCCCTGCTGGGCAGCAGCATCACCCCACACCCACAGAGCCTATCATCACCAGCAGGGCCCTGATGTGGACCAAGGACACTCCAAGTAGGTCACAGAAGACTGTCACCATTAATTAGCCAAAACATCATTCAGTACTTTTATTTTTCCTACAGTACTCTAACAATAATTCTACTAGCATTAGCTGCTCAAGTTACCCTCGTTATTCAAGCTTCTAGCAACAGGTGGCCACACTAACTAAAATTAAATTTGTCAGAAAAGTTTCATTTCTTGTGGTAAATAGTCTTAACTTTTATGTAAATCTTATTATTTATCAGGTAAAGAAACAGCCCAACAGCGGCTTCCTACAAAACTACAATGAAAGGCTATTTTGAAGCCTTTGTCGGTGTGGTTAAATTTGCTAATCAACAAGCATCAGGAGTCTTTAATGAGACTGGCATTCCTATTTGACACGACCCGTGTCCTAAACTAAAATGACACATCTTTAAACAATAAAAGCTAAAGTGAAATGAGCAAACCCACTATGGGGACTAACTAAAAATACATTTTAAAAAAGAGAAAAAAGTAAACAAATTTAAAAATGCATAAAAATCTAGGTTACCATAACTCTGTTTGTAAGATGAAGGAGTAATATTGTATTTAAGTAGCTCATCACTCCTTTATTGGCAAAGGAATACTGCCTGGTCCCCTTTTTCCTCTTTATGCTGTTCACATTTTCAATGTTTCTAATTTTAAATATGTTGATTTGATGCTTTTTACTTATCTTTAGTGATTTAAGTAAGTGATTTGAGTAATTTGGGCTGCTGGTCAAACAAAACAAGTCTCTGTCAGATTATATAAATGCTTACTGGTTTATGTCAGAATTAATTTTTGTTTAAAGTAATCTGTAGATTAAATAATAATGAAAATAAGTATTTGCTAATGCTAAAAGTTACTCAAGTGAGAAATATGGCATAATTGAGGCAGTGAATTCATGTAATTTGATATTACTGCATCATTTATTTAATTAGCACCAAATTACTTGCCAGACTTAAAGCAGATAATTTCCTTCTTTATTCTGCTAATTACTTAAGCACGGGCAATTTTTAAAAATGCAGTGATTAACAGTATATAAAAGTGCACTGTAAATCTAAAGTGATTCTTATTATATATATAATTAGAGAACAGCAGGAAAGATGCAAAATTTGCTGTTAAAAGGAGATTGACACCATTTTCAATCTCAAAATGATTGTAAAGTCGTTACTTTGTGTTCTTTGGAAATTGATCCAGTCATCCTTGCTAACTCTCTAACACTTCATGTTAAGCAGGTTAATTGTCTTGCCCTTATTATAGATGCCCTGTTGTCATTAACATTGATAAGTTAAAGTATATTTTAAAACAGCTGTCTTAATATTAATTGTGTGCACTCCAAAAACTACACTGTATTTTGTATGTAATTTTTTTTAAATATACATGTAGTTAATAAGTCTTCTCTAAAACAAAGTTTATATTAGGATCAAAGTAGATCGCTGGAAAAATGCCAGTATTTACACTAGCTTTATGTTGACATAAACTTTGACTCACTGCTCATGCTCTGAAGCTTGTCCACATTTAAACATCACAACATATTGCGTGTGTGTTTTTTGTTTTTGTAGAAGCAGGTTGATGTCCAGCATGGAGGACCTGCTTTTCTACACCATCACTGATGGCAAAGAGATGATCCCTCTCTCCCAGTTCATCTCTGTATGTCAACAGCACATTTACACTTCCTCCGTCACGCCAAAGCACTGTTTTGGCTTTTCATGGCCCATGTGAACATACACAAACACACTTGACTGCACCTTTGACTTTAACCAAATCAACCTTGGCAGTGTCATGATATCCCACAGCAGGAATCCAGAGCATCTCCACCTGACTGAGGAGTCCAGTTTAAAAAGTGTCTAGGGACTTTCTTGTGCAATAGGACTATATATAGTAGCTGTGGCACTAAGGACCAAAGTAATTAGAGTCAGAGAGCAATATTAATTTTTCACATTAATGTTTAATTATTCTTTTGCCTTTAATTACAACAGGACTTTACAGTTGAGATGTTGTACTGGTAGATTTAATAATATTAGTAGATTAAAGGAATTTAATTTAGGAACCAGCACCTATTATTTCCTTACTTAATCTTAGGAGCATTATGAGGTTCCTGTCAGATACATGAGGGTTGAACATTGGTTGAAAAGTTGAACATAGACACTATAAGACATAAACCCATAAACGTTTTCCCTCTTCCCCTCTGATGGGACATGTTATTCAGACAGCTGGTGACTGCGGTGTCTATGACGACTCAGTCTTTTTAAAACAGAGCGTACATTAAGGAGGAGAGACTTGTGTCAACACAGGTGACAGCACAAAGGACTCGGTGTGTTTGTAGAGGTTACTGGAGCGGAGCTGGAACGGGAAAGCTGTAGTCGGTGTCCCTGCAATGGAAATAACAACTTCAAAACACATTGACCCTAATAGGCTCAGAGTGTCATAAAACACTGGAACCCTAAAGCAGGTGATCTAAAAAAGGCAGAGTCAGGACTATGAGTGCAGTCAAATAGTTAAATTTGCTTAGAAAGGTTTCGAACTGAGTGAAGTGACCCAGAAGTATATGCATGACAAAAGTGATAATGAAGATTTTGTAAATATTAATTATAAGTGTGTTTTCCACTCCAACGACCTGATTGATGTATTTATTTTTATTTTCAACAAGCTGTTAAACGCACAACTGAACGTCATGTTGCTGTTGAAAAACTGTCTGATTAATTGAAATGGTGTTGCCTTTTCTTTAAATTAAGGATATGAACTATACTAAACAATCAAAAAGTGTTTTGGGGTTTCCTGCAATTCGGTTTAAATGAGTTCTGTCTGTTGTGCTCACAAAACCAAACCTCAAACAGTCGACTGAAGGGCACGACTCTAAAATAGACTCAGGAACACTACAACAGTCTAATTTCAACACTTCCTACAAGAGCATGCTTGGAGCCACGTGCTTGCTTACAGAATCACTTACCAGTCAAAGGTGTCTCACTGGTCAGGAGGGTCGTACACATGGTGTCCCCAAAATAGACCCACGTGGTACATACAGTGACTGTCACTGTGACTTGCGAGAGGGATTCCAGTGATCTGGTCTATGCCTGTATTTCCTCCTCTCTCCCTTGTGGCAACACCTGAAGCTGTACATGTCGTCGACACATGTTTAATATTCTTACATAAAAAGCTTTTTCAGTGTATGAAAGAGTATGTCATTAGGTCACTCCCTCCTTTTTTTCCCTTGTGTTTCTTATTTCCCTTCTCTGCAGTCTTTAAGAAAAACAGGCCTGTTGACATCTGACCCTCGGCTACGCGATTGTGTCCATCAGATGCGGCAATTGACCCATGACTCCATTGGGACAGTCATGATGGATAAGAAGCTTTTCAGAAGGTGAAAAACATTGTTTATGGTGATGTAATTTGGGAACACAGTTGCTCAACATTTGAAAACTAGTCAGAAAACCCTCAGTGTTTTTTTAAAAAAAGAAAAAGCTAGCATGGATGAAATCTGTTAATTATAATATTTCAAATAAAGATTGAACAAATGGGAGGAAAATGATGAAGTTAGGTTAAGTTCTCTCATGAGTGTTTGTTAGTGATGTATGATCAGTGCTATTTGAGTCCAAGAGCCTGACAGAGACGGCCGTTTTATGGCCGACAGCTGCAGCTAACAAAATTCACGTGCATGCATGCCAGCCAAAGCAGTGGAGTGTGCTGGAAGACAGGGGGTCTCCAGGGCTGTTAATGAAAGGGCATCATTCTGGTTTGGCTCCAGACTGTGGCAATTACATTAGCAGGCTCAACAGATCCGTAAGTGCTATGCAGGCTGCTGACCAGACATATCATTTCATAACAGTAGTGTAATTCGCTCAGTCTCTTCCTTTGGCCTGGAACAGCACAGGGTTAAATAGTCCATCTCTGTTTAAATGAATTGGCCATTTCTGACTTTCTGTGCTTGTTTTCTAAAATTTGTGAGGTCATCTATTCCTGAAGAACACTCAAGAGCATGCTATAAATATGCTACTAGAAACAGAGAGAGCTAGCTTTTATTTTTTTTTAAGGAGATGACCCGTATGAATAATGGAAGCTCTCTCCACTCTCTTTTCCTGGTGTCCCAAACCTCACGCTAGCATCGTCTTGGATTAGTGAGGCCTCTGGGCCCAGATATTTTAGTTCAGAGCTGTGACAGAATGTGCATACCTTTCCTTGGGAGCATGCTGCATTGCTGAACAGTTGGCACCACACAGCAATGGAAGTCTATAATAACTACTGGATGAGTTGGTATGTGCACGTTTGTTTACCCTTTTAGCTGAATGTCAGTTGGCCTGAAACAGGTTACTTTGAAGCGTGCGTGTTGAAGATTTCAATTATTGATTGGTAATTTAGTTATATAAACACTTCTTCAGGCACCACCTTTCTCAATAACTTCAGAATTTTCCACTTGGATCAAAGAAGCTGAAGAAAATGTCTGGACTCCCTTTCTTTGAAAAAAGCGTAAAGTGTATCATATTTTGAGTTTTTGAGACTTTTACATTATGAGTTTTCCTTTTCCGCAATAAAACAAAATAAATCGCATAATACATTTTATTTCATGGTTCAGGCTTTCAAGGGTCTTAGCTTGAACATTCATATCACACAGGTGTATTTTGACTAATTCTCAAAAACAGTTATCTAGTAATACAATTAGAGCTACATATAACTCAAAGTAAACTACTTAACATGACTCTTAGCTTATCACAAAGGTGAAATCAACCATTCTGATGTATAAGCCATTCAGTTTGTACAGTACTGTGCAAAAGTCTTGAGTCAGTCCAATCCTTAACCTTTTTCAGATTAATGTTTCTTTATTTGTTAAGTCACTTTACCTTGACTTATGAATCATGCAAGGGAATGAACTAGTGTTGAGTCTACACATAACAACACATAATAGAGAATTTAGCAAAGAACCAATTTTAACTGTTATTAGCAGCAAAAGCGAGAAATATAAAGTTTCTTTGTATTTCTTTAGATCAACCTTTGAAAAATTCTAATGATAACAGTTTGATTGGCCTAAGAGTGTTTTTGTACCAACAAAGTGATTCTCAATTATTTTTAGTAGAAAATGTAAGCATGTAGTGTAGTTTGCTCTTTAAAAAAATTAAGGAAACTCGAAAAATGGAGTGCAAAAGAAGAAGTAGCAAGCAGGCTTGAAAAACTCTGCAAAAGACGAACAGTATCTGAAGTTCATGTCCTTGAGAAATAGGAGAGAAATCCAACAAAGACCTGATACAGGACATGATGGATGGATCTGGACCTTCAGTTGATCCATCTGCTGTTCACTGAAGTCACTGTGAAGAAACCATTCTTAAGGAAGGAGAACATGAGGAAAGGTACATTTTAGTTCAAATCATTGTCAGTATTTTATGGAGAAAGTCATTAGAAAACTGCAGAAGTCAATGCTGCATCTTCAAAACACATCAAAGCCTCTGTCATGGCTGAAATGAGACTGTATTTAAGCCAGTGGTGTTGGGAATCTTGAAAACTGCTGGAATTATGACCTCAGAAGAGTCGCAAATTAATCAAACTGTACCCACAAAGCATCTCACTGGCAACAGCACAACAGTATTCCCTAAAACACTGTCAATGCAGTCAAAGCATACCTGGATATAAAACACATTAAAACACTATCAGTCACAGGTTGGCCAGACAAATGTTGAAAAGACTTCAACGTCAGTGAAGCAGTGTGAGATCATTTTAACCGAACGGAACAAAAGGCAGCTAAAATTCAAATCAGAGCTTTGAATGTCCTTCAAGAAGACTGGACATCTATTTCTGAAGACTACTTAAAGAAATTAATGCAAAAGCTTGCCTCAGAGAGTTCAGGCTATGTTAAAGAATAGAGAGCTACTTTATTGATCCTTACAAGTGAAATTGTTGTCTTATAGCAATAGGACCACTCCACAAAGTTCCCCCAGCTTCTCACTCATCAGAAATGGTTGGATGGTATTAAAGGCACTGAGAAAAAAAACCAAAAAAAACATGAGTTTCACAATTCCACCAGTACCGTCCAGGTGAGAGTGACCACACTGCAACAGGTTGATTATAGCATTATCCACACCAGCAAGAGGCTGGTAAGCAAACTGAAAAGGGTCAAGAGTATGTTTCACCTGCAAGCTAAGAACCAGTCTCTATAGCACCTTCATGACATGTGATGTCAAGGCAACTGGAGTGAAATCAATAAGGCCAGCAAAGGTGTTGATCTCAAATATTGGCTTTCAAGATTAACAGAAACTCTGTTTCTTATATGATGTATCTTGATTTATGTTTGCAAGTTTCACTAAAATCCTGCACATATTTTCCTTTTGTCAATTTGCTAAAAAAAAAAGAAAAACAAAGACATGAGTGAAACCTCAGTACTTTTGCACAGTATTGTATGACTCCATTAGAGGACTTGATAGCTGTACACCCCTTTGTTTGATTAATCGTCCTGAGAGTTGCTCTGAGACAATATCCTAGACCAAGACCACAGCTATCAAAAACCTCACAGAGCTCCACCTCTCCACCAAATTTCATTAAATTTAACTTAGTACTTTAATCACGTAGCTCTGTCTCGACTCTTGGCTTAGCAAAGTACCCAAGAGGCACTGTAATTGTTAATCGTTTATGATTGGTGTTTGCTGTCCAGCTTTTTCTCTTATCTTATGTGTGAAGCTGAGGTGTGTATCTCACGTCACAAAAATACGTCTGATATTAGTAAGCCAAGTAAGAAAGTCAATGTATCCCACAATTTCTGCTGTAACTTTTGTTTACAAAAATATCTTGTAATATTACAGTTTGTTACACTGGATAAAAAGCCTGTTTTATTCCACAGGTGTGAATAATAACAGTTGTGGGAATTGTACATGCTGCTTTCTGTCACATTGACATGGCTCCCTGGCACAGAACCATCTTTGCATTAATGTCATTTATTAAACATTTGTGTCTTTTAAACTATAAAGGGTCATAATGTCTGCCATGAGATTTACTCACTGAACTGCTTTTATTTGGCTCCTCTTATCGAAGGGTGGTTTTATGAGGAGTGTATCTTCAGTGACAGTTGGGAATAATTAAAGCATGCCTTTTAAGTTTTTCTTGATCTCATTTGACCTGTGTCCTTTCGCAGGTGTGTGGGCAACAACATCATGTTGCTGACTAAGGCGTTCAGAAAAAAATTTATCATCCCTGATTTTGAAAAGTTTGTCCACCAAATCGATACGATGTACGACAGTGCGCATCGGCAGGAGGGAGGACAGGTAAGTGCCAGACCAACACGCGTATTGATTTAGCGCGTGCATCATCATTTTTAGCCCACTCACATGTTTCATGTCTTTATGCAGGTGGCTGACTACATTCCACAGCTGGCTAAGTTCAGCCCTGACCTCTGGGGTGTATCTCTGTGCACAATCGATGGACAAAGGTGCAGTATCAGTTACACTTGTTCTACGCCTTTTCATTCTCTAAACCTCCACCGTGTGTACTGCCTCATTAACACTCCTCCATTTTGTTTTTTGTTTCTTTTGTTTTTTGTGGTGGTTTTTCTGTGTTTCTCCATTACATCCTCATGTCATGCAGACACTCTGTGGGTGACACCAAGGTTCCCTTCTGTCTGCAGTCATGTGTGAAGCCTCTGGAATACGCCATCGCTGTGCACGAGTTTGGCAGTGAGCATGTTCACCAGTTTGTGGGCAAAGAGCCAAGTGGTCTCAAGTTCAACAAACTGTCACTAAATGATGAAGGCAAGTGATTTGCGTAATGAACCCCATCTATGCTCTCTGCGGTGATAACATATGAGTCAGAGTTTACAAAAACATCTGCCCCGCCATTTTTTCGTCCAGACACTGGGTCGGATATTGTTCTATCCGACCCAGTGATCAGCACGTGCGTGGTCTCTGTGAGGACATTACGTGGATGGGAATAACATTACTACGCAATTTCAGAACTGAAAACAAACAGTTTTGTGTGTATTTAGCTGCAGTTAGAGGGATAGATAGTTATTCCCGCCTATATCCAGTTAAGAACCACAGTTAACCTAATGTCCCAAAAGAGTGCCCAGAGAGAACCCACAGAGGCTGTGTAATGTTTTTATTTTATTTTTATTTTATTTCATATTTTTCCATCACATTAAAGGAATGCCAAAGACATCCTGGAAATATTCTCTGAATGCAGAGAATATTTGCATTTTTAATGTTTTCATGTAATATTATAAAAGAACATTTTCAAAACATTATATTTATTATGTATATTGCAGTCAGAATTGCATGCCTTTGTTAAACTTCTGACCTGGAATTATTCTATGAACGTCCAATCGGAAACATCGTCAGAGCTTGTAGGGATAACATTTACAAATGTATGAAATTTCCTGCCAGCTGGGTTACAATTAAAGTACCTGCTCATCTCTAAAGCAAATTGGATTTTACTGCACGTCTTCAGTTCATTAGCCGTTGCTGCATCCTAAGCCCCCCAAATTAAATTTATTCTCCAGTCTCAGCAGTCTCGGTTTATTATTCTTGCGGTTAGGGGCAAATCAGTGATAACATTCTCTCATTTCTTGTGCAGATAAACCACACAACCCCATGGTGAATGCTGGCGCTATTGTCATCAGTTCTTTAATTAAGGTAAACTTTAAGCCCTGAATACATTGATGTGAAAGTAGATGCTTACTGAATGCACATGTCTCCATTTAAGAATATGCACAAAAAAATAACTTCACATAGTTGGCGGTTATTAAATGAGGTTGTTGGGGCAAAACAGAGTAGTCTCTCAGGAGGCAGCTGGTCATGACCAAAAATAGGCTTTCCATTTTTAAACGCAGTCCTTATTAAATGTTTTCCCTTGAATTAGTACAGTGCAGCATAGTGTTCTGTAGCCTCTCCAGAGATTCACATACAGTTCAAAAGGGTAATCAGTTCTTCAAAAGACTGTATAAAGCAGGAGTGAAATAAGTTCCGCAAAATATGTTTGCCATCATGTATAGTTTCATTTGGTTTTAGCTGCAGGCTCAACATGAGCTGGAAGTAGAAAAAAAAAATAACGCTCTTTCAAAAAATATACAAACTCTCTCATTGAAACAGTTGTTAATCCTGTAGCCAGTCCATGAGTAGGGAAGAGCCCTGTTATAGTTTGGAATCTTGTGAAATTTTCAGTCATTATGAAACCTGATTTTGCCATAGTTTGCAATCTGTGTGTGAGTTAAGCAAGCAAAACCCTTTAGTGGCACTTTGTTCAGTAGAATATTCAATATAAAGACAGGTGTGAGCTAAATGTTGTGAGCTAGTTTAGAAATTGCTTTTTTTTCATGGGTATGAAGGGGTAAAAAAAACACACAGCTGAAAGCCACAGATTACTTCTTTCTTAAAGGTCAAACTGTTGGCTGACGTAATCTTATTTACAATACAAAGTTCTAGAAAGCAACATTTTTATACCAACTAGGTTAAAAGTCATTGAACAAACTCCCTACTGATGGATAACGTCAGCAACAGCCATGACATCCTAATCTTTTGGCTGCAGATTATATCCCCCCACAGTGACTGGACTAAGGTTGCTACCACCTGATTGACTTTGCATCAAACTTATCTGTGATCTTTGCCTTTACTCCAAAACATACATCCATATATAGTCATGGAGGTTTTGCTTGTGTTGGTTTTTGAAGTTTCACAGCTGACTGAAGAAATACTGGCACCTCTTATCAAATGCCAAGTACAGCTGCAAGGGGGGGGGGTCGCTTTGGGGCTGACAACAGGGCGTGTGCATGCTTGTGGCCAATTACAGCCCTCAGAACAGAAGATGTGTTATCCAACCACACAGCTCCACATGTTTACAGGGGGCAATACTTGTGTCAACATAGTTTCTTCAGTGTATTTGCATATAGTTTATATCTACACTGAGGAAATTATATGCTTTTTCTTTTGGGCACAGAAAAGGGAATTAAAGGCTAAAAGTACAAAGTATATAGAAGATGCAGTATTTGTGCACTTTTGGGGGTGCATGAATAAATAAATAAAATAAAAAGTAGTTTTCATATTAAGTAGCACACCACAGAGATACATTCCCTTGAAAGACATAAAGCCTACCCTTTTACTGGTCATGAGGTTTAGCCCTCAGGTCTTTTCTTGAACTCAGTGATGTCTGCTACTATCCTTAACCTTTCTAGGTAAAGCCATTAAATATGAATGTAGCGCCATCCTCTTTTGGTACCTCTACAACACGGTAATGATCATCTGCTGGTCCATGAAATTCAAGCACAGCCATAAGCAGCCCTCAAGCCACAGCGAGCACATTGCCACGTGGGCTGACACGCTCAAACACACCATGTGTACATCAGATATTGACACACACCCAAGATCAAAAGTATGCTTCAGTGTCAAAGCACTCAAACACTGCCATCTGTAGGGACTTACTGACTGTATTGAGCTGGCAACAGAAAGTTTTTTTTTCTCTCTTTTCTTCTTACAGCCTCATTCAAATAAAGCTGAGAGGTTTGACTATGTAAGTAAATGTTATTTTTATTTCTAGTCCCTTTTTGGTATTTGTTCTTCCTTCTGAATGGTCTCATAAAATGATGTTACTGCAGGTGATGGAGTTCTTGAAAAGCTTAACTGGTACAGAGTATGTGGGCTTCAGCAATGCAACGTGAGTGGCCTGCTGCAAGAAATGTAAAAACTAATGTCATCTGATTTTGTGCACTGAATGATGCTTTTCATATCGCTTGTGTGCCTGCAGTTTCCAGTCAGAGAGGGAGACTGGTGACAGGAATTTTGCCATTGGGTATTACCTGAAAGAGAAAAAGGTGCGTTTAATATTTGTGGTGTTTTGCATACAATTATAATTACTTCAGGTGTTCTTAAATTGAGGTTTTAAATTTAATTAAATAGTATATGCTGACTCTAATCTTATTCCTTGCAGTGCTTTCCTGAAAATGCAGATATGATTGCAGCTCTTGACTTTTACTTTCAGGTGAGATTGTCTTTTAAAGTGGTTGTAATCAATGTTTTAGCATGTGTATGCTAGCAGAGCGGCTCCCTTTGAGTTGGTCCAACAGTTTGATCCAGATTAAACACAAATGGATGACAATACCATTCATGATGTCCACATAATGAATCTTTGTCTTTTTACCCCTTGTTCGAGTTTCCAGTTGTCCAATAATCTATGATACTTTGCAAGTATTTAAATTAGTGTCACTTCTACTAACCTCAGCTGTAATATTAATGTTTAGCTAACTAAGCCGTGTAATTAAAGACCTCATGACTATTATAGATCCATAATTTGCTGGACAGTGAAACCTCTTTTTCTCGGGCAAGTCTACACTCTACTACAGGTCACCGCCTCTGTTCACCACATCACAATGAATTTTTAATCAAACAATCAATATGTGATTGAAGTACATACTTCCAGCTTTACTTCAAGGGGTTTTCCAACAAATTTTCCATTAAATGTATAGGTCCTACAGACATTTTTATCAAAGCATGCTCTGTAGTGTTGAGATGATTGACTATGGCTATTGAAGATTTTCCAATTTCTTAACCTTAAGAAACGTTTTGTAGTGTTTTTGGGGTCATTATCAATTTGTTTCATCTGTGGAAATTTTTTTTTTTGCATAACTGTGCAGGCTTGGAAGGTTTTTTGGCAAAGTTTAGTCTTCCTGTTCTTGAGTGTCTCTTGATTATAGACCTTGATTATGATACTCTAACCTCCTGGAGAATGTTCACCACTTGGTTAGATGTTGTTAAGCTACTTTTCTATAATTCGGTTATGCACATTAGTTGTCAATATCACGCTTTGGCGTCCACTGTGTCCATTTTACGCTTTGCCTCTCCAAAACGTGAAATGGACATGCATGCAGAAGTTGCAGTACCAGTAGGGGGAGATGATTTATTTAAAGCCAAGAAGTCAAAATACATTTCAGGGTCCTTAATTGTCAGAAATGTTTAAGCTATGTCAATATTTGGATACATTTTGGAGAGGCAAAGCATGAAACGGACACGTGAACTGGCATGTCTATTGTGCGTTTAGCCATGGTACTGGGTTGCCTCTGTGGTCTTTCAGGTCTTTTGGTGTTGCTAGTTCCTTCTTTTTTTCTTTTATCATATCTTTTTTTATTTAGCCACTCTTAAAGTTTTTGCCATCTCTCTGATAAGTTAATTTAGTTTTCTCAACCAAATAAATGGCCTCCCTCATTTTTAAAATAATAGTGAAAAGCCAAGAAATACACATTCAACACTCTGAATCAACTTTTCATTTGTCCTGAAAAATAACAGGGAAACATACCTCACCTAGCCCTGAAACTTCAGTCAGTTGTTCAATTACTTTTAAGCGATTGAAAATCAGAGACTATTTTTTTTTTCAAGTTATTGCAAAATTCTTGTAAAAATCCTTGAATTAAAGCTGAAGTTTGGTTTAAAATCCACTGTGGTAGTAGTACACAGAGGCAACACTACAGAAATTGTGTTTTTGACCAATAAATAATGGACCTAACTGTACCTGCTAAGCATCAGTGAAACATTAGCATTTAGCTAAAAAATCAAATAAAAAAAAATCTCATCTTTTCATGTTGATAGATTGGTTCTAATGATAAGATCAAATTTTCATGCGCATCATGAAAACTAAGTCAATCATGGTGACCAGCTTTAACAGTGAAATTTACATGTTTCAGCTAATTGATCTTTTTCTGTTATAGTTTACTGTCATCTCTTATCAGTCTTTACACACAACTCTTTTCTGTACTAAGCAACTGACATAGTTAACGACCAGCTAATCAAGAAAGTGAAGGGTTAAACACTTTAACTACTATAGAGCAAAATATTTCCCTCACAAGTTTCCATGTGGCCAAAAATCGGTAATGTAAGAATAATATAGTAAGAACATTATAGTCCAATTCTGTCAATGTTTAATCTTTTTTTTTTTTTCTTAAACTCCAGCTGTGCTCTATAGAGGTAACCTGTGAATCAGGAAGCGTCATGGCTGCCACACTGGCAAATGGGGGTATTTGTCCAATCACAGGTGACCGCGTGCTGAGTGCTGAAGCAGTTCGTAACACCTTAAGTCTCATGCATTCATGTGGCATGTATGACTTTTCTGGACAGTTTGCCTTCCATGTGAGTCCCTGTAGTAGAGAGAAAAGAAGATTTCTTTGAAATCATAGAGCACTAATCATGAGATGCTGCATCAACGTTTCACATATTTTGTTGGTTGTCCTTGTTTAGGTGGGCCTGCCGGCTAAATCTGGCGTGTCAGGTGCTGTACTGCTAGTGGTCCCCAATGTCATGGGTATGATGTGTTGGTCCCCACCGTTAGATCGTCTTGGAAACAGTGTTCGTGGCATTCACTTCTGTCAGGTATGCTTCTTAAACATAATGAAGTTTTTTTTTTAAAGTCTGATTGTTAAATATTTACATTTTATAATAGAAGCTAAATCGTCATCTCTTCTTTGTGTTTTTATGACAAAAAGTTAAAGATCCAGTATAACACATGTGATATATGTCATATTAATTAATGTATTTTATTTGGTGATTCACCAGGATCTCGTGTCTTACTTTAACTTCCACAATTACGACAACCTGAGGCATTTCACTAAGAAACACGACCCGAGAAGACGATCAGATGACGATGATGATCCAGTGAGTTTAGTGCAACAAGTATAACCAGTGCTTTCTTTTTAGGTGACCGACTGACTAGCCTTGGGTATTTTCATACCCATAGTTTTACTCTGGTCTGAGTCAGTGGATGAGTTTGTAAACTTGTAGCTTTTCCCATTTGGTTACTTTTTTCATTTCGAGAAAAATCCAAGCAAACAAGTCAAATACGAACTTTCAGTCCTCTTATATTGGCCTAATGTATCTGTGAAAGGCACAACAAAAGTAAATACAGGAAAGAGCTGGCAAAAGTCGTCATCTGACCAAATATAAATAAGTCATCACACCTTTGGAAGCAGTCAGTGACCACCACCTTTGCTGTTTTGGTCTGCACCGTGTTCACATCTGCACAAACAAACTGCACCGAAGACAGAGTGAGAACCAGAGTTCAATGTAAGCAGTCTAAACAGCTCAAAGGTGAAAACACCCCAAATGACTAACAATATACTGGAGCCCTGTTATTCTCATTCTCAAGCCTTGTAGCCTCATATTTGTAGCCTTGGTCTCGAATAGAGTCCAAGGTTACAAAGTTACTGATAAGAATAAATAGTCCTTATTTAGCCACTCCCTTAAACAAACAGTTTTATCTCCCTTACGCTTCTCTTTAAACAAGCTTTCTTCTGATTGGTTGCCCTCAAAAACAGAAGGTTTGAACAGCAAGATCTGTGTTTCTTAACCAACTGTGTTTGAGATTACATAATTAAGAACTTCTTTGAGCCTAAAGGTGACAAAATACATCTAAAACTAAGATTTTAGAGTCTGAAGGTTGATCTTTAACATTATACAGATTGCCTTAATATGTAATACTTTGGCCATGTTTAATATAAGCAGACATGACCACTCTCACAGTGTTTGTTGTTTGATCAATTAGAACAAGTCAGTGGTAAACCTGATGTTCGCAGCATACAATGGTGACCTCTCTGCTCTAAGAAGGTGAGTAAAACCTGGATTTTATCGTTTTATAGTTTTTACATGAGCAGTTTCTCATGGACTCAACCCAGATACTCAACTCTGCTGCTCAACCCACAAATTCATTTTCCGTAAATATGGCACCATTTAAGAGGAAACAACGGTTTATCATTGTTAGACCAAAAAAATAATCACTTTTTGTGCTAAGTTTACTTGTTGTCATACTAAATAAATACGTTTTAACATACTGTATGTTAACAGTCTTTATGTTCAGCTAGCCTGTCTGCTGGCTTTAACAGACTTTTATGAGGCGGTATCAGCATTCTTACCTAATTCTCCATAAAGAAAACAAAAAAACATGTAACAAAGAGCATGTCGGCAGCCAGATAAATGTGATTTCATCATGTAACTGTTTCTCACATGCCATGGTTTCTGACAGGTCTCCTTCACTTGAGTTCCAATAACCTTTTTGTGTGTGTCTTATCTCCTATCCCGTGTCCTGGTTATCCCCCCAGGTTTGCCCTTTCGGCTGTGAACATGGAGCAGAGGGACTACGACTCTCGCACAGTGCTCCACATTGCTGCTGCAGAAGGTTAGTGATTAGTTCATTCATTGTTGGAAAATTCTGGCTTCAACATTCAAACAGCGGACTTTAAATGGACTTACAGCATGCTTGGTCTTCTGTTCTTCGGCCTCTGACGTTGGGTTTTTTTTCCTCTCTCTCTCTCTTTCAGGTCAAGTGGAAGCTGTAATCTTTCTAACCGAGATATGTAAAGTGAATCCCCACATGAAGGACAGGTAGGAATATAAAATATCATCTCCTACATTCAAAATTGATAACACTAACTTTTAAAAAAAATCATTCATGTCCATATCATGCTCTGTTACCTGTTAGATGGGGGAATACACCTCTAGATGACGCCATGCAGTTTGGCCATGACGTTGTTGTTTCGCTCCTGCAAGAGTACCAGCGTGCGTACGATAACATCGACTCACTGTGCAACACAGATGAGCAGAAGGCCGCATTTGATACGCTAAAGAGCTAGAGAGCTTGCAATGGAAATTAGTCTTTTTTTATTATTATTAAGCAGCTGAGAGGAATGTAAGAGAAGTGAGACAGTGATGAATGAATTAGTTCAACTTAAATGTGGTAGAAATGTTACGCAAGCATCGTCTCATAGACTGTGAAAAGCTGTATCTCTTTGCAGACAGAAGGTTTGTATCAGAAAAGCACTATACAAACAAGCAATGTCACGCTTGTGTGGAGAAAATTTACATTGATTTATATTGTGATTTGGTCTGCGTTGAAACTTTAATGCTCTTTTGTGCTCAGCTTCTGATAGATAAATATGTAAATATCTAAAGTGCTTATTTATTTTTAACACAGTGAGATGTTGTATCATCTGCCTTATTAGGGAGTAATTTAATCATAATAATGGGCTTATGCTTCCAGTGAAATGACTGTAAATATGCCTAAAGCTCTTTAATAATTATTGTACCTAGACAGGATACGATTTATAGTCATGGCAAAAAGAAGGTATATCCTCTTTAAATTATAAGGTTTTACATATCTTGTAGATCATTTCTGGAGTAGGACCACTCCTCCATCCACACCCCTTACAGTTCTGTCTTTATATGACTCCCACCCCTACAATACAAGCTGTTTGTTGTTGTTTTTTTTTCCCCCAGCCTTCCTCCCTTTTTCAATTCATTCCCTCCTCAGTTTTACATGGGGATCGTCCCAGCTGCCAGTCCCATCCGAGGCCTTTCCCAAACCGCAGTCTCAATTCACACCATCTGCCATTATTTACTAGAAATGCTGTCAAACCTAAATAAAGATGGGTTCCAGCTAGTGAAAGGATGTTATAAAAAATGTAAAAAAAAAAAAATACAAAAGCTGTGTGTGAAAAACTAAGTAGAGCCGTAAGGCTTCCATAAGATTTAAGGGGATAAATAGAAGCTAAGTGACGCTAATCAAGTGCACTTAATTAACTGATGATCAGCAAGTTTGACCACCTCAGTAAAAGCAGATGTTTAGACAGCTTGCAGGTCTGAAGCATTCAGGTGTGTTAACACAGTGCCAAGACTCTACAGGCTTCAGTTAGACAGTACAATATGACTGAAAACGTCTTGGAAAGGTTTCTAGGAGAAAGCCTCTTCTCCCTAATCAGCACAACTTTGGTTTGTAAAATTTTCATATCAAGCAGGATAATGTAGGGGTGATGATTTGTTAGTTTTGTAGTCAGAGGATCTGGGCATCCTGCATTTATTGAGTCAGCCATAAACTCTTGTATACCAAAGTGTTTGTGAGTCAAGTGTGAAGCCATCAGTCTGACGGCTAAATGTCAATTCACGCAACTGAAAACAAAAGAAAAGAATCAAGGTCTTGCAATGATCCAAAGTCCACAACTTAACACTGGTGTTTCAGCAGTTTTCAGTTCATGGCGGACTCGAATCTTGGTGGTTCCTGCATTCTTTCTGATCATCTTAACTAATTTCCCCTCTTTTAAATGCATGAATTTATTATCTTAGAATCTGAAGTTGTTTAGAAATGGCTCCAAGACACTTTCCCAATTTCTGTAAATCTGTATTTCTCCTTCTTACATCTTCACTGGGCTCTTTGGAGTGTATGTGTATTTGACCCTGTGTGGATTAGAGAAAATCCAATATAGCTTCAACTCATGAATCCAGTTTTTTAGGTTTAAAGTCATTAAAGATGTGTGCTGTACAATCATTCCACCCTGGAAAAGAACAGTTGCAAGAAATCATTCATTCTCACAATGACTGTATGTAAACATCTGACCCTACCTGTTCAAAAAAAAAACCTTACAGGGGTTGAATTTCTTTTTTTTTTCCATGACTCTAATGTCTGAAACGTGTTTCAGTCATTTTAATGTCAGAATCCTGGTATATCCAAATTAGTCTTTATAGGAAACATGAGCAACTTGTTTGGTTTTTTTTATTTTCCTGTGTACATTATCATTGCATTAATTTCTGATCATCTTTGCGGAGCTGTCTTGATTTCTTTCTCAGCCACTAGATGTTCAGAATAGATTTTGACATGCCACACTGTTCACGTTTCTGCTGAAGTGCTTCAGGTGGCTTGTCCATGTTTCTATAATATAATGTTGATTATATGTGCAACATATAAAACAGGTATTAATGCCCATGAGAAACACTCTTCAGTTTACTCTGCTGATGCATTGTAATGTGATTTTTCAGTTCAAAAAACACTTCTCATTGGATATTCTTGCCAAACAAATAACTGAATGTGTCAGGCGCTGGGAACAGTGTACATTTGGGTTGACACAATGTGTGTCACTGAATATAAGGTGTGCACATAAATCAAAGCAAACTTGTGTTTTTCAGTATGAAGACCTGTGATGATTTCACTACGCTTCATTTGCAACTTGAGCGGTTTTCACACACATTAACTCTGGAAAATGTTGGGAGAATTAATATTGGGATAATGTCCAGTTTTCCTTTCTCAAATGCGACATTCAACAGGAGACAGTTCATGTCCTCACTTCTGGAAATATTCTGGTTTAAGTGAGGGTGCTTCCTGCACAGAGCGTCCTCATTCTAAAGAGGGATTGAATGAGGAGCGTGACTGCTGAAAGTGAAAACAGCTTTACCTGCAATGGAAAAGGAGTTTTCTGATTTGTATTAAAGCCTTAAGGTCACTGTAAATGACAAACTGTTGTAAATAAAAGAATATAGAGGCAGCATCTGTGAAGTTATTTTATTAAATTTGAGTATGAACATGAGCTTGAAAAATGCTTTGTGTTGACTTAAGTTTGAAAGTCAACACAAGTTTTTACATTCAATGTAAAAAAACAAAATCAACTTGGCAGCTGATGTTCCTCTCAGAGAGGTAGCATATGAGGTACACTTATGATTGCCTGAGGCTTGATGACAGAGTTCTAGATTGTTCGAAAACATCTGGACCACACACAAAAAAAAAAAATGTAATTAAGGTAGACACGATACATAAAGATATTGCTTTGTTTCCTCCATTTGTTAAAGATACTGTTGTCATAAGTGCTGCCATTGTAACAAGCCTAGCCTGCTGCTTTTCCCGGCCTTAACAATGATCGCGCCATCCAGCGTCACTTCAGGCCTTCAGGCTCCTCCAGACCCGAGTGTGTGAGCAGCTCCCCATCCCAAAGTCCAAATGCAGGGCAGAGAGGGGCCTTGAACTGACCCCTAAGGCTGTGAATGATCCTGGGCTGCTCCACGTCAACCAGCCCCAGGAAACCCTCTTCATAGTCAAGGAGGATCCCAACGCGGTCGGGCTTGCCCACCAGTGTCACGGGAACGATCTTATTGCTGGTCATGGCAAACCACTTCCGCTGAGCATAACCAAACACCCAGGAGGAGCTGGTGGTGCCCACGCAGTCGTCTCTGGACATCGCCGCCTCGGCCACACCCAGACGAAATTCTTGAGACTTTTTCACCGTCACCTCCCAGTAGTGTCGTCCACTGCTGATCTTCTTGTCGCCGAACACGACAGCCCAGTCTCGGAAACGCTCGGGGTCATCTTGCACTTGGCTGGGGTCAAGGCCCAACATGCGATAGATGATGCCTGTGTCTTTCTTGAAGAGGTCCAGACTGCTGTGGGCTGTTCGCTCGTCGAGCCTGAACTGCAGACCTATAGATAAAGACACAGCAGGAATGTATCATTACATGATTAATTTAAGTTTGATATCATTTGATAATCATTAAAAAAAAAAAAGCCTTACTGACTCCCAGAGCCCTCATCATCTATAAACCATACTGAGAACACATCAACTCTGTTTTTATCAATTTATCAATTTAGTGGAAGAAGAAGAAAAAAATCTCTTCCACCTGTGATTTGCCTGCCTGTGGGAAAAGGAAAAAAAAAAGCAAAAGAACATGGGCTATAAGAAAAGTTCACACTAAGGAAGAAAGACTAGTTTTCTTTAAAAAGTTGACCTTTATGACTTTTTGTCCATTCTTTCATATCAATAAAAAAACCTGGACCCTTTGCACAGCAGCTTTTCTAATACTGTTGATTCTCAGAAGATGCTGTGATCTCAGCGATTAGTTATCACTTTATTGTGGTTACACTGAGGTTTGAGGAGGGAAAAACAGATGTGCAAGCAGTCCCAACTCATAAATAATATTTAAATCAATTCCGGGACACTGATAGCACAGGCCAACAGTATTTGAATGCTAACACACACACACTCCACTGAGGAGTGATTAAATAAGTTGACAGCTGTAAAAATTTATGGCCTTAATTATTAGGTGCTCTAGGTCTCTTTTTACAAATGCATGTGCATCACTGATTTCCATGACAGAATCATGCCTGTTTTTGCTGCCTTAGGGCCTGAAGATCACAAGCATCCATTACAGAATTTGAGCTTTGTCCCTTGTACACAAAGATTTCACCAGATTCTTTAAATATTTTGATATTAGACACTGTAGATGATGAGAAATTCAAAGTCTTCACAATTTTATGTTGAATAACATTATCCTGAAATTGTTCCACAATGTCTAGATCAGGGGTCACCAACATGGTGCCCGCGGGCACCAGGTAGCCCGCAAGGACCATATGAGTAGCCCGCGGGCCTGTTCTAAAAATAGCTCACTATAACAACTTACCAGTAAGCTGCATCTATTTATATGTTTGGTTGCTATTTTTTTAAAATCACAATTTCATTGGTATCAATTTGTTAGAGATAATATATTAAAAAATGTTTATTATTAAATATTAGATCAGCACTAGCTGGTCTCCACGGAAACAGTTGCCATAATCAGTGTCTTTACATAGATGAATATCATTAATTATTAACGATAACATATAATTAAAGTTAAATTGAGGAAATTTGTTATTTCAGAAGTGTGTGTCAAACTGGTAGCCCTACACATTAATCAGTACCCAAGAAGTAGCTCTCACTTTCAAAAAGGTTGGTGAGCCCTGGTCTAGATTACTGTTTGCAGACTGGTAACCTCTGCACATTTTTACTCCTGAGAAACTTCTCTCTCTCTAAGATGCTCTTATTAAACACTTACTTTCTTAGTCTTTTCTTAAATGTTCACCTGCTCACCCACTGAGCCAAAGTGGCACCCTTCATGCCCACTTTTTTGAGACACGTTGCTACCATCAAATTCAGGGTGAGCTAGTATTTTTTCATTAAAAAAACCATTTGATGTGTTTTCTATGTTCCATTAGGAATAAAATACAAGTTTATGAGTTTTGCAAATCATTGCATTCTGTTTTTAGACAGCTTCTAAACTTGCCAACAATTATATGTGTGCATTACTTGGCAACTCTAAATGCTGAAAACCCTGATTTGTCTCTCAGGTTTAAGCCCATTAGTTTGTTGTACATTATCCTACAATTACTAAAATTACTAATTACTAATCTACTACAGTAGCTATTAGTATGCGACAGGAGCTCAAGTGTTTTCTGAATGCAATCTGGGTATTAGAGAAGTAATAAAGCTGCTCATTTAAACTTACATTCATTCAGAAAAACAGGAGCAGCAACACATGAAAGTTGCACACATTTGAAGGCAGGAGCTTGATGCACCCATTTTTGGACAGTATTTGCTTTTTATTTCACCGTTTAAACTTCCATTACTTCAACACTGTGCAGACATACTATGGTTTATATTTATCTCGATTTTAGTCCCAATGGGCGTAAATTTCAGGATACAAAGACAACTACGGCTCCGATGTTTTCACACGGAGCTTTCTTTGTTTGTCTTGCTTTAAATATTAATTTATTCGGATTACATGACCACTTACAGCCCTTACTACTGCAGAAAGGGTAGGCCATGACGGAGAACCCAACCACATTAACAAACATAAGCCGTTAGCTGTCAGGTTACGCCTGTTGAGACACTGACCTCTGAGGGGGCGGGCTCAAAAGCTAACCTTTGTTTAACCGCTACAAAACATTAACTCACTGCTGGCCGTGGATGTCGAGATGAAGCAGGTCCTCGCTGGCAGGTTGACAGCCCGCCTGTGTCCAGCTGACAGGGAGGAAACAGTCCGTCCTAGCAGGCGACAGACACGAGCCGCACTCACGGGCATCGCCATGTTTTCGCTGCTGCTGCTGTTCACATGTTTAAGCTCCTTTTGCTCATCAAATGTAGCAGCGGCGTGCTCTGCCGCCTCCTGCAGGCCTGGAGAGGAGCACCGACACCCGCGTGGTTAAAACACTGATCAGTACCACGGACAGCAGCCTAAATGTTATCAGTGTTCATCAATTATCCTTAGCCATAATAAATAATAGATACAATAATATCAACATTATGCAATAAAGCATTTAACAGAAGGAAGCAACACTTTGGAATATTTTAGTAATATCAGATTCACAGCAATACCTTTTCAATATTAATTATTAGTTCCCAAAAAGTTGATTCTGTTCATCTGGACGTGGCATTTTCAGTGGGAGAAACGTTCCGTCACTTATCCAAGTGACTTCTTCAGTCTCAGCTTACTGCAGGTTTCCAACCTTATAAACAGTACATTTGCATAATGACTGAAACTAGCACCACTGAAGGAACAATTGGGCTGGGGGGGTCAGTTTCTTGATCATCCATCCATCCATCCATCCATCCTCAGCCGCTTATCCTTTTTCAGGGTCGCGGGGGCGCTGGAGCCTATCCCAGCTGTCTTAGGGCGAGAGGCAGGGTACACCCTGGACAGGTCGCCAGTCTGTGTTTCTTGATCATTAATATGCAAATTCTCATGACCATTGATCAACAACCACTGATTAAAGTCCACTGATCAATGGTCAAGATTGCCATTTATAGAGAGTTGGGGAATGGCTGCAATCACAGCATTGTAAGATGGTGAAAGATGTACCCTTAGGCCTCCTCCTCGATTCAGAGATGGTCTTTCCCTTTTGACGTAAATGGCCTCCTTGACTCCCCACTCAAACCAGAATTCCTCCCTGTCCAGGATGTGTGCATCCTCATCATTGAAAGAGTGCCCACTGGCCTGTAGGTGTAAATAGACTCCAGAGTCCTGGCCTGACAAGTTAGCTCTTCTGTGTTGTGCCGTCTGCTTTGCCAGAGGTTGTTTGGTTTCCTTGATGTGTAAATCCTGGCAATCCTCCTGGCACTTAGCAGTGTACACTCTATTACTCTGTTTGTGTGGGGGACCCGATCCTTGGGGTGGACCAATTTTTGACGCAGCATGTTTTGGGGTTTAAAAGCCACAGAGATGCGGTGTTAGAAAAAATGCGTCACAACTGTTCTGATACACATACGGGATCACGACGGGTTTTTGCTTAGCCAGAGTTTGTCCTTCTCTCCTGGTCCTGCTGGTTTCCTTCAGTGGTGCTAGGTTCAGTCATTATGCAAATGTACTGTTTATAAGATTGTGGAAACCTGCAGTCAGCTGAGACTGAAGAAGTCACTTGGATGAGTGACGAAACGTTTCTCCCACTGAAAATGTTACGTCCAGATGAACAGAATCAACTTTTTGGGATTTACTTACTTGGAAGATTGAGCATGCATCAGGACGTTAATTATTAGTTGTTTAATCTTCCTAGTAGGTAATTTGTGACCCTAGCTGTATGTTTTTATGTGCCGTTGTGCTATTTTTAAAAGCAAAAATGTTTTCTTCCATGCGTTTTTCAATCTACTTTTACAGGATTTAGCCCACTGTGTGGCATGGATAATATATGTATGTATTTCAGTATTACTGAATTATTATTAGAATTATTAGTATTGTTGAATGTGAGCACGAACAGTTGTCTGTCACTATGTGTTAGCTCAGCAACCATCAGGCTGAGCTAACACATAGATGGATGGATGGATGGATGGATGGATGGATGGATGGATGGATGGATGGATGGATGGATGGATGGATGGATGGATGGATGGATGGATGGATGGATGGATGGATGGATGGATGGATGGATGGATGGATGGATGGATGGATAGTATTACAATATAGCACACAAATTGACATATAAGGACAGTGCACATCTGATTGTTGGGGTTTCTCTGTATTATTGCAGGGTCTTTACCTTACAATATTAAGCGCCTTGAGGCAACTGTTGTTGTGATTCGGTGCTATATAAATACAACTGAATTTAATTGAATTGCACTAAAAGACAGGTGTAGGTGGGGTGGAGCAGGTAGAGATGAGTGTCAGGGGTGATTAGTGACAGAAGGATATTAACAAGAGGAAAAGGGAAGGTTTGAATGAATTACGTTTTGGAGACTGCGTCACTAATAAAAAGACAGGAGGTGGATACGGAACTCAGATCATATATAAGTAATTATAATTATTACTTATTTGACGTAAAAGATGGACAGGACTAGAATAAGAGGGTGTATCAGAGGGACAGCTCAGGTCGAGCAGTTTAGAGACAAAGATAAAGTGACTAGGATGAGATGGTTTGAACATGTGCAGAGGAGGGATGGTGGATCTGATTAAGAAAGGTTGTTGAAGATGGCGATGCCAAGCAGGAAAGATAAGAGGGAACTCGCAGAAAATGTTTGTGGATGTAGTGGAGGCTACGCAGATGGGTTTTGTGACAGAGGAGGATGCTTGGGATGCGAAAGCTGGTTAGCAATAAATTATGGAAATGAGATGAAATAGGATACCATTTCATTTCCCAACGTAAATAGCCAAAGACTACCTAAAATACTGCCAGGAGCTCCATGTTGGTAAATAGTGAATTTGTTATTCACTTCCATTTTCCACTTTCATATTCTAAAAGTAATCATACCAGTTAACATACTGAAATCACCCTGTAATATAAACACGTAAAAATGAGTTTTTTAATATACAACATAAATAATATGAGATTGTATTGTAAACTATAATGTCCCTCAAATGCCAACTGCAGTCTCTGATGGCAGCTGAATTTGTTTAAAGAATAGAAAATAGAGGAAAAACATCCTCTGTACAATGTCAGCTTCAAACTGAATCAGTACATGAAATATTGAGATCCTTTATGTAAGTAAAAAGACCACTACAACAGTGTAAACTATGCTACTCAAATAAATAAACAAATAAACAAATAAACAAATAAACAAATAAACAAATAAATAAATAAATAAATAAATAAGGGAACACTTGACCATCATCGTGTTACACAAGGCCAGTTAAACTTTAGGGAAGCATAACGCACTATGAATCCATTTCAGCTACATTGCTGCAAATGGAAGTGACAACAGGTGCACTGGAGAGGCAACAAAAGGCAATCCTCCAAAAAGGGGAATGAACAGAACATTGCTCTCTCCTTTTCCCTCCTGACTGATTTTTCTTTAGTCTTGCCTTTTTCTAGTTCCCTTGTCACTACTGGTTGCATTAGACCTGCAGCTCAATCAGGTTTCACAGCTGCTCCAAAGTGGCACCCTCCATATGTGTCGTTGCAATAAGGTTTGCGCTGTCTCTCAGCACAGTCTCAAGAGTGTGGAGGAGATACCAGAAGACGGGCTGTTACATGAGGGAACTGGAACGGAGCCATAGCAGGGCTTCAGCCCAGGAGCGGGACCTGTATCTGCTGCACTGCACGAGGAGGAACAGGAGGATCACTGCCAGAGCAGTAGAATCAGACTCAGTGAGCATGACATGAGAGTCCAATGTCCTTTGATGGTGGGACCTGCATGGCATGCAGCTCAGTCAGCAGGTTTGACACTGGCACTGCACTGTTCTCTTCAGAAATGACAGCAGGTTCACACTAAACACATGTGACGAACATGAAAGAGTGTGGAGAGGCTGTGGTCAACAATATGCTGCCTGCAACGTTATCTTTGTGATACACCGTGATGAGTTCCTTTCATTTTTTGAGTGCTGAGCTTGTTTAGAAGTAAAGGTTCTTCATGACTTTTACTAATAATTTTTTTTAAATAAAATTTACTGGCATTCAGTTTTTAATTACTGTGAATTAAAACTGACATTTTCAGTTAATTCACAGGAAAAAATCCCTCTTTAATATTTTACAATGAGATCACTGTAAAAACATTACATTTCTAAAGCAGTAATTGAAAAAACAGAAACTTTTCTGTTATTTAATGGTTTATCTTTGACTTACTTACTCTGGTGTAGCTTGTCAGGCTATGAGAAGACTGTAAAATTAACCAAAATATAGCTACAGGTCCAAAATATATTCCTTTCTCTTATTTAAATTATTTTCTAAAGCCTTCCAGTGGGCCAAATTGAAACCTTTGGTGGGCCTTTCCTGGCCCCTGGGCCACATGTTTGACACTCCATTTTATAGGAAACTGAGCTAGATTATATACAGTTTTATGAGGCACCGGATGAGGGTTTGATTTACAGAAGAGGAGACAAAGTTCAGATATACAAGCAACAATCAGTAAAGCAAATAAACCTTATAATTAAATATATTTGATTAGAAAAAATATAGATATAAAGCAAAAAAATGGAAATACTCAAGTACCCATTTAAAGTAAAACATTTACAGTTCTTATTCAGTACTTGAGAAAACGTACAGTCCATGAATAAATCATTCTGTTTCTTTCCACCATATGACTGTACGTAAGAGGAACATCATGCAGTCATGTCTGTGAATATGTGGGAAAGGCTTTGCTTGAGCCACATAAAAATGTAAATCTATATCTAATTCAAACCACATTTCTGCAACACATATAACTGTTTATGTAGCGTTTGCGATAAGAACAGCCCCAAGGCACAGTGCCGAATGTCGCAGGACTTTTAATGTCAGAGATGAGGACTTTTTCTTCTCATGCTGAGGTATTTAGGGAGTGCAATGCATCTTTCATGACATGTGATAAATATTTTGTGATATTAACAAAGCTTGATTCAGCCGTGTTGCACAGCCGGATCTATTTTTCACGCCAGCATCCAGCTGAGGATAAAATGTCATTCTTTATTCATGGGTCCAATCTAAACGTGGCACATATCATTATTTTTCCTTCCTGTGTAGCTCATAATGATCCTGTTTTGGGCAGAGTCTCTTTGGGCCAGCTCCCTACCCTTCCACATCTTTAAAACTTTACTAAAGACTGTCTAATAATTTCACCTCTATTTTGTTTTTCTATTTTGCATCTTTGGAGATCACCAGTGAATCACCAATGAATGAAAGCAGAATATTAAATTGCTGGAGTATTTATTCAATGTTTTGCACTTTATTGTATTGTTTTGTATGGTCTGTTCAGTTGCAAATACCACTGAAATTGACTTTCTTTATTGCTTTTTTGGCCTCGACACTTAGAAATCTTTCAAAATCGTTAAGTCTTTATTTCAGTCCTTGTAATGTACCACACTATATCCTTATTCCCTACAGGAATAACAGGCTCCTTTCTCTCTGAAGCTGCAGTCAAACAAAAGAACTGCTCACGACTTTCTTTTCATTCATATGACGAGTAATATGACTTTAATCCTGGTGTTGGGATTGACTGTGTAAGGAATGAACCTGTGGACATTTCTGTTTTCTCCTTTGGGTGCTGAAATTATTTTCTTTGAATTTGACTATAAATGACAGAGGGTGAGCGAAGTCATCTGCAACGTGAGAGTCTGTCCTCTTTAAAAATGCAATAACTTACATGGCATTAACCATCACCTTCTAGGTTGATAATATAAAGGTGGAAATTGTGAATATCTTTGCAGATTCAAATCACTTTGTTCCTTTAACTTCAAAGATTCCCTGATTATGCAGTTCCCACCCCATTTTTCTCCCAAACTTTTTTTTCTTTTAGAGTTCAAAGGAACTTCAGTACACATAAGGAGTCACTTCCCTTAAGCTGAAACATGCAACGCTGACTCCTATAACAAAAAACGGTCAAAGCACTCAAATAGTTTCTGTTTAACAGGAAATAATGCTCTCTGGAAACCTTCTGCCAAATCGCTTATTTACCATTCTATCATTTTGGATTTTACCTGACATATATAGGCCCAATATTTACTTTCTTTCAGCTCGGTATTTGGTCTCTACCTTCTCTTTTTCAGTTGCACCTGAGTGCAAAAAGTCTCTTTCCACCTGATATTTGTTTTTGACATATATATGTCAAAAACATATATAAACATATATATGTATTGCCCACAATGCTGGTTAGCATTGTGGGCAATACATCTATGGTGTCTCAGCCATAGAGAAGGATAATCTTATCTTTCTAAGACTGGAGAATTAAATACATCAGTCAGTTAGTCTTTTGATCTGACATTTGATTCTATGGGACGTTTACAACTTTTTCTTAACTGCCAGTTTAGATAGCAGCTGATCAGTTCTTAATACAACGCAACTGTCACAACCCAGACAGACAGACAGACATAATATCTGCCATAATATCTCAATAGAAAGTCTATATTTTTTCATTCAAATGACAGAATGAAGACTCATTTCATCAGTTTTATTATTATACACATTTCAGTTTTCCCAAAAGGGCTTATTGTGTAAGAAGCTAATTATTCCAAATTGTATTCACCAATCAGCCAAAATGTTACAATCCCTGACAGGTGCTAAGAATAACTCTGATTATCTCCATACAAAGGCACCTGCCATAGAGTGGCATGTATAGAGTAACAAGTGAACGCTCAGTTCTTGGAGTTAATGCTCAGAAAAAAGGTAAAATGAGCAAATGCAAGAATCTGTGAAGTGCTGACAAGGGACAAGTTGTGACTGATGGATGATTTGGCCAAAAAATCTCCAAAAAAGCAAGTTTTGGGGGATTTTGAGGGTTGTCACATGTATGCAGAGGTTAGTACTAAAGTCTTCCCAAAAGGACTTTTAATAATGTGTCTGGTGGGATGCATGCAAGTGGTGCAAGATGATTTTGTACATTACAAAAAAATGTACACTAGAACAATGTGGAATAAAGTTTAAAAATAAATAGCACAGTAGCTGTTAGATTTGATCTGTAACAGTGGGACGGTCATTGTCTTTTTAAATTTGGTATGTGCTGCAAATGTGGTCAAAAAGATATTAAGTGAAACAATACAATGCATGATGTCTTATATAACAAGAGCGTTTATGATTGTCAGGTCCATATTTTCATTGTGAAACTCCAGAGAGCTACTTTGTATAATTCTTAATATAAAAAACAATGCAGACCTCTCTGCAACATCCTTATTGCCCACGAGTTTGGGTGTAGTACATCACCTGCCTGTCTTTTATTGATTGGATGCCTGTCATTTAAAAAAAAAAAAGTCATGGGCAGCAGGTGGATAGAGCTTCTGGGTTCAGAAACAGAGTTGTCTGTTTGAGATGACTACATACCATAATTGATATTCCCTCTCCTTGATGTCAATGCAGCCGAAAAGCCAAAATGGAGTGTTTACAGGCACAAATGAGCTCATTACTTGAAACTGTGCCATGATTAAAATGTGCATCTACCACTGTAATGATGATAGGAGGGTGGAAAAACAAGTCTTCTTAAAAGTTGCACAGCAGTAGCAAAAAACAGAACTGGGACAAGGAAACAAAAGCTAAGGACATTAGCTGAAAATGGGTCCAAGTGTAAGGAAACCGCAGATTCAGGTGATCACAGGATTTCCACTTTTTTTTTTTTTTTTTTTTAATCATAAAAATAGTGACTGAGCTGTAAAATGCATGTTAGATATTTACCAGTACTTAGATTTATCTACCCCATTGGATGCTGTCCTCTAACTTTAAGCTAGTTTAGCTTAGCCAACATAAAAACTAACACAGGAGGACAAAAACTACGTGGAAACGTATTGAGGCTTTCGTGGGCGACTAAAAACGAGACGAAAAGTTCCGGAGAGAGCAAAATGCAATCAGAGGCGCGACCAGTTTGGAAGTGATCCAATCAGAAGGAAGTACACTTTTTTTTTTTATTTAAATCAATTTTAGATTTAGTGTATTATTATTTTGTCATATTTAGTCGATAACAATAGAGTAAAACTGAAAGAATTTACTGTAGGTGTCTAAATTATGACAAAACCTAAATCAAAATTTGCTGTCAAAATTAAGACTATTAAATAACGCACATATCTCTCTGCACCTTAGATAAAACAAAGGTTACAAACAAAGATAAACCAAAGGAGGGGAAGCCCACAAAACACTTGCTCTAGCTGGTTGTTGAGTATTTAGAAACGCGTTAGTATAACTCATCAATGTAAAAAATTATAATAAAATCCTTGATACAAAAACAAGTTTTGTCCATTACTTTGTTTGTCTAAGAGCCAGGAACAATAAAGATGAAAACGCAGTTATTTTTGGTAAGACAGTCACTGCCTTGAATGTATGCCAAAGTAGCTGTGCTTATTTGCCCAGTGAACCACTTTGACATCCAAACTTGCCTCATTTAAGCCCCGAGGCAAATCTGAAAATGTCCGGGTTGTATAATTTAAGGACGAGTGATATCCTTTGATCATTTTAGACCAAAGTTAACAATCTGTATGACTTGCTCAATATTCTGTTGAATCCCTGAAATATCAATAAGGTATAAATCATTGATTAAATTACATTTTTTAATTATATACATCCCAAGATATCAAATCCACTTTAATCTGCAGTCTCCGAAATCCCGCCTCCCCCCCCCCGGCTGCCAGCTTGTGTGGTGCTGATTTAAAAAAAAAAAAAAAAAAAAAAACTGGAGTAACTAACTCGCAGGTGAACAGCAGAGCTTCAGTCCACTGCTGCTTGCAGACAGACACAAACGAGCGCGCGGGGGGAGGAAACCTCACGACTCACCACCGAACACAACAACCAACTGTCTGACTCCTAAACAGGTTTTCAGATTCCCGAGTAGACAAAAAAAAAATCTCCGGGTCTGACCTGAAAATCTGCGGACTGACTGTAAGGGGCATGCGTGCAGCGCAGCTACGGAGGAACTCTTTATGAACGGGCTGAAGTGCCAAGAAGGATTTCCATTTCTCCCACAGCTCCGGCTTTCTTCTCGCTGTCGCGCAGGAACGACGCTTGCTTCACTGGACTTATAATCGACCAGCGAATTCCCAGCCTGATGAAGCACTTTGTTAGCCCTTATATTGTTCTTTTCTTTTCTGTAGCCCAGCGAGAGACCTGCAAAACATCACTGTAGCGCAGCGGTGATGGACATTCGCTTTGGCGTCTCGGTTATGCACGCATTTGAGTCATTGTGCTTTTTTTCAAAGGCGCTACTTCTGCACACGTCTCTCGCTCGCCTGACTTTCTTTAAAGCTTAAAATGTTTTGTCGGTGTGCATGAACGATGGCGACCGAACCGCACCAGGTAACGGAGAGGTTATCTGCACGTTTGGACCTGTTCGCGTGGATAATGAGAATTTATGCCACAGGTGAATGAATATTTCCTGTTTTGAAGCCGCTTTCTGACTCTGGCATTCAGCTCGAAAGGGCTGTACAGTGAACAATGGATCTCAAAGTGGAAACCGAAGAAATGGACTCAAATCAACCTCCACCCATAGAAGTTTTTGCGCACAGCTCGACCCTGCACGGAATCTCTCACATCTTCACGTACGAGCGGTTCTGCGTCAAACGCTGCCTGTGGCTCCTGTTTTTCTTGGGCTCTCTGACCTTCTTGTTGTACGTGTGCGTGGACCGGATCCACTTCTACCTCGAGTACCCTCACGTCACCAAACTGGATGAGGTCACGACCCCGATCATGACGTTCCCCGCCGTCACTTTCTGCAACCTGAACGCTTTCCGCTTCAGCCGCGTCACGCGCAACGACTTGTACCACGCAGGGGAGCTGCTGGCCCTTCTCAACCAAAGGTAGCTGTTAAAGAAAAGTTATTAGAGAGCGCTCAGAATGTAATGTCCAACTCTGCCTCTGCTACGGGAGGTAAATGTAATTACTGCATTTAATATTCCCCTTTTAGCTGGACATTTAAAACGCTCCATATTTTTACACAGGCGCAGTGGTTAGTGCTGATGCCCCACAAAACGAAATTCCTGAGTTCGAATCCACTGCCACCGCGGAAAAGTGGAGTTTGGTGGGTTCCTCCTGGGTACTCTGACTTCCTCCCACATAAACGGATAAAAATGTGCAAAAACATGCATGTTAGGTTATGTGAACATGAGCTGTGCTACCTAGTGGCCTGTCTATGGTGTGTCTCACTTTTTGCCCTATGACAGATGGGATAGGCACCCACCAGATGTAGCTGCTTTTGACCATATGATAGTTGTTAAGTAATTCACAGTTTCAAAGTTTAGATACAACATTTAATGTTCTCATCAAACGTTGTTCCAAACTAATTAGTGAATTGTCTTTCAATATTCAGGTTTTTGTCCATTCAGATATATTTTTATAATAATGCATACAGGTTATATTCTCAATACAGGAATGTAATAGAGTGGTTTTATTTTGTAGCATTGTTACTGAAAGCTGGCAGAAGGCTAAGAAAGAAGAAAAATACATCCCCTCCCACCTGATGAGCACGGCATGTGCACTAAAATGGGTTTACACTAACTTTTGGCTTCACTTGGGATTCCAACCCTGCTTTCCTGGGGAACAAACCCTACTTGCTACACTGCCCCACTATCTCTTACCTCTTTCTACTACTCTATGACCTCTGTGGCCAAATTCTTGCATTAACAGGCTAGAGGAGGTGAAGTAGTCTAGTTACTTCTTAGATCACTTAAACTATAATGTGCTGA
>VURO01048778.1:63112-86675 GCA_015108175.1 Pelvicachromis taeniatus
TCCACATGTAGTTGGAAGCAGCACTACTAGAGTGTCTTTCCTTTTTTTTTTTTTAAACTTGCCTGCTAGCAAGTCGCAGCAGCTCTGATCTATTTTCATCTCCCCTCATTTCTTTGCACCATCTTCAAATCGAAAAAAACCCAAAAAGTCTCTTATATCTCTGCATGGTCAGAGCGATCAGAGCTCTCCTTACTTGCATTAGAGTAGTTAGTAGGTCTTCTGAAGCAAGCTTGTCGGTTGTTTCTCACTCCAGGTTTAAAGCCAACAGAGCCTGTACCTTTAAGATTGTGGCTGCTAAACCTCTGATTTCATATTTCATTTTCCACACCCACACTATTTGCATTGTGCATCAAGTCTACTTTATTGATGTAGCCCAAATGACAAATTGCCTTAATTAAAGGACTTTCCATGCAGCATATGACAACCGATATTTTAGCCCCTCAATTCGCCGTCTGTCTCTTTTTTTATTGAGACACTTTGAGAAGTGTCCTTCCTATTTCAATCCATTTTATTGCTTTGTTTTTCTTTGTTTGTTGTCTTGTTTTTACCTTTTTATATTGGTGAGATTTAAAGGTACAGGTGTGTTAAGGAAATAAGAAGTCTCTCTGACATGCTGTGCAATCAGGCTTGGAATTAAATGTGGTTTAATTATACAGGTATTATAAATAGTTGTTCGAAGAGGTCACACTTAAAGGCACACTCACAATAGTCCTTTAACACTTTTCTGTAGTAGGTTCAAGGGGAAAGAATATATGATTTTATGACTGTGCACTGGTTTGTGGTGCAGTGGTGAGTGGCACGGTGGTTAGCAAGAAGGTCCTGAGTTCAATTCCATCATCAGGCCGCGGTCTTTCAGTGAGGAGTTTGCATGTTCTCCCCGTGTTTGTGTGGGTTCTCTCCGGGTACTCCGGCTTCCTCCCTCAGTCAAAAGACATGCAATCTGTGGGGATAGGTTAATTGGAAACTCTAAATTGCCCATAGGTGTGAATGCAGGAGTGACTGTGAGTGCAAATGGTTCTCTGTCTGTCTAGCCCTGCGACAGACTGGCGACCTGTCCAGGGTGTACCCCGCCTCTCGCTCCAAGACAGCTGGGATAGGCTCCAGCGCCCCCCGCCACCCTGAAAAGGGATAAGCGGCTGCAAATGGATGGATGGATATTATAAATAGTTGTTCGAAGAGGTCACACTTAAAGGCACACTGGTGCAGTGGTGAGTGCTCCCCGCTCATACGTCAAGAGGTTCTGGATTTAGATCTGAGGTGTGTGGGTTGTGTGTTATTCTGCCTACACATGTGTGGGTTTGCTCCAGTTTACAGTCCAAAGACCTGCCTGTTAGGTCAACTAGTGACTGTCAATTGGCCGCGGGCCTGAATGATTGTCTCTCTGCGTTAGCTCTCTGATGGTCTGGCGACCTGACCAGTGTGTAGACCAACTCTGGCTCAAAACAGCCTTTTGTTACCCTTTGCAAGCCTAGCTGGATAAGCAACAAAAGAAAAATTGATGTTTAACCCTCTTGTAATGAGGAGTCACATATTTGTAGTTTAATGCCTGCTGCTAATACTAAGACCTACAGTTGTATGCTAGATAACTAAACTGTGATTAATGAAGAACTTCATTCACTTGTAAAACTGAATGTAGATGCTGAGATCCACATATCAGAGGACAGAACAGAAAGGAGGAAGATAACTGCAAAGATTTTCAAAATGGTGTTTCCAGCCTTGAGTTAACTTGCATGAAAAAATCTAAACTATAATATATATATTTTCCTAGGGCATTCAAATCAGGACTCTCAAATAACAGCTGTGGGCAGCACACTAATGCAGAGTTTAAAAAAAAAAAAACATTAAGAGGGTGAAATTACTTAATTTATTATTTTATTATAATGCCAATTTCCTCTGTGTTAGGTCCATCAGTTCAACAACAGTTATATTCTCCCCTCTGCTGCTATTCTCCATTTAACATAAGTTATATTTTCATATTCTTACTCTCCTGATTTAAAGCTTCTATTGTTTTTTCACATTAAACAGAAGACTGTTAATGTGAAGATTTCCTTAATGGCAGAGAAAGAAAAGGCTGTACTGATGGAAACTGGTATTATACTGAATTTAATGAGACAACAATGAGTTTATATTAACTGGAGAACAGGAAAAAAAATGAAGACTTAAGGTCTTTTTCTCTTTCATATGAAATCCTGATTTCTACCTCATTATTACTGCAGAGTACTAATTATTTCTGCAAATATGCAGAATATTTAAATAGTAATTTACATGCTACACAAATTGTATTAGTATTTTGATGTGCTATATCCTTTCTACAGCCAGTGCTTCATTTCCTTAATCTTTTATCTCTGTTGTATTCTGTTATTTTAATTAATTCTTTATCGCTTTCCTGGACTCTTTAGACTGTTTCTTTTACTCTGCATGACAGTAATTTCCTCTCTAAGCAGTCATTTCTCTCTCCTTTGAAATGTTTTAATGGGGATCTCATTTCGGGCTCCATATTTTTATTCTTGGGTCCTGCTAGAGAAACTTTGCATGGTTCTCAGTTCAAAATTATCTTTAATGTCACATCTTGGTTCATACCCTCAGTTCATACTCTCTTCTGGCTCCCTTTTCCCTTTCTTAAGCAGATGGGTGTGACTTTCGTGGTCACAGCAAGATTCAGAGATGACCTTATTAGGTATATTCCCTCTCTGACAAGTAGAAAAACAGTTCATAGAGTAGTCTGCAACCCTGAGGTTTTGGATGATAAGGATTACTTGCTTGCATTATTATGTCAGTCTTTGGCAGTATTTAATCTGAACATCTACTGTTGTAATATTGTGTGCTTATGTCATCTGTTTTTATGGTACCTGTCAAAAACTCTATTAAAACTAAAAATTTCTGAACTCCCACTTTTATACTTATAATTTGAGCCGGCACACTGGACTTCACTGAGAAATCAGAAATTAATCAAGCACAACATTCAACCATTAAAACTTTTTTTTTTTTTTTTGCCTTTCAATAATGCAAGTAAATAACAAAGTTGGCATTTTAATTAAAAATACTAATTTGCTGAATTATGAATGATTTTGGTAATTACCAGTACTGTTAGCTGTGGCATAAACATTACATTGGGTGCTGGTCTAATAATGTATGAGTGGCAAAAAAAAAAAAACCAACCACCAAACAAGACAAGGATAAGAAGTTCCCTTTGGCAGTAATATGTGTGTGAAACCTGTTGACTTTTTATAGGTTTAGGTTGAGGCCACCTGGAAACAAATCTTCATATATAGTTGTGAAAAAAAAAAAACTTATTTGAATTTTGAGGTTTTATTTTTTTATTATTATTATCAGGACATTATAAAAAGCCATTGGATCCTTGCCATGTCTTAAAATGAGGTAAATACAATCTTAAATGTCATATGTCATCATTATTGTTTAAGAAAAACAAAAATGAATAAGAATACACTTACTTCTTCCATAGGAATTAAGAAACTAAGTGCTGCTAATCAAATGCACTGGATTAATCGATCACCTCTATAAAAGCAGAAGTTTTGATGGTCTGGCGCATTCAGCTGCATGTTAACATGATGCCAAGGTGGAAGGATGTCAGCAGGGATTTTACCCAAGCATTTTTGGCTGCCCACTGATCTGGGAAAGATTATGAGGTCATTTCCAAACAATTTGAAGTCCATCCATTTTTTAACAAATGGAAACCATTCAGTCTTCCTATGAGTGGATGTCCCAGCAAATTCAGCTCAAGGTCAGATCAGGTAATGCTTAGGGAAACTGCAAAAAACCCCAAAACAAAAAAAGCATAATAAACCACTACTTCTCAGATTTTGCAGGCCTCAGTTAGTATGTAAAATGTTAACGTTCACGTCAGTATCTCAGCATCTCAGCACATAACATCTCATAATGTTCATATAACTGCTGATCATGATGAGCACGAGCACTTCAACCTGACTGAGATGCTGTGGTGGGACATGAAGAGAGTTGTGTATAGATGTAAGCTTCCAAACTTCAGTGAACTGAAGCAACGTTGTAAAGAGTGAGCCAAAATTCCACAACAGTGATGTGCAAGAGCGATAACATCAAACAAAAAACAATTATTGTAAGTTATTGCTGCTCAAGGTGTACTCAAGGTGTACTGTATTTTGGCTGCATTTATCTACAGTACTCTTCAAAAGTCTTGAGCTACCCCTCATTTCTTTAGCTTGAAAAATAGTAATTTGAGCACCATTAAAATATGTAAACATACATGGAAATACTGCATAACACAGCACAGTATATGTCATGCGTTGTTGTTCTACTTAGGTCAAATTTAAATCATTTTAGAATCCGCTAAGGACCAGATGATTTTTTTTTCATTATGATGTCCTGTTAAGCATTAATCTTTAACCCCTGAAAGCCTGCTGCGAGTAACCCTTGGAGCTCTTTTCTGAACTGAGTGATTTCTGTCATATTTCAGACCTCCGTATAGAACAAAATGACTGGGTGTGCATCAGGAGTTTGTAAGGGTGGTCTCTGTCTATGCAGCTACCCTGCATAGAAAAACCCAGAACTATTCTAATGGCCATCAAACTATGTCTTCATAGATATTTACTGAGGTGTCAAAACTCGCCGTTAAACATACACAGGAGGTCGTTAAATGTCGCTTTTATGGGGGAAAGAGCGTGCGCTTCCTTCCTCTACTCTTTTTCTGCTGTAAATGGTGGCTAGAAGTTTCTTCGCACTGAAATTTCAAAGTGTTTTCTGCTGTTTTCAAGGTAGTAATTGTCACACATTACAGCAGGGAAGAAAGAGCTGTAAATAATCATTTTTATGGCTCAGTTCCATCTAGCTGTGTCATTTTCAGGGTCTAGCTGATTTGCTGGACACTTGAAAAGAAACGAGTCACACTTCTTGTTAGTAGAACCTACGCTTTATTTTTTTTATTTTCACAAGTAGAAATACTTGTTAAAGACAACATTCTGTTAAGATTACATGGTCCGAGATCACCTTTCAACCCACCCTCAAGTTGCACACAGAAGCATAACAAGATTTTTAATGAGTTTTTTTTCTCTTCACAATAAGACATATTTAGTCCACCCAACCAAACAGTCCCTTGAACTGAAAGGTGAAGATTGCAGTTGTGTTGTGGTGCTTTAATGATACAACTGATGTTGGCCGAGCTGCTTGCCCTTCTCTTTAACCCAAACATTGAATTGAATCATGATTTTTTTTTTTTTTTTTTCATTCGTAGAATTCAAAACTGCCTTCTGGTTGCGAGCACATGCTCCCAAACATTTGATTAGTTCTGCCTCAACAATTCATTTCAGCACTGGAATATGAAATGTGCGCACATGAATCATGTAAATAGTTGTTTGGTGTCGCCCTGTACTTGGGTCTGTAGTTCTGAGTCTAATACACATTCAGACATCTTATTGACCTTTATGTGTTTTTCTTCTAATTTGTGGGGGATGGATAATTTATGTAGTAGTTAATTTCTGCTGCACATGTGCCTAAAACTGTTACTCAGACAGCCGCCGCCTCCTCTCTACTGCGTCTGCTGTGATAGGGCAATTTCTTCTCTCTTTGAAGAGCAGAACAGGGCTCAGGAAATTACATCTGGCCAGAACATAGTGGCAGCAGAGAGGTGTTTCCCCTGGAGAGGTTTAAGGCCTTTATTTCTCTCCACTTCCTTTTGTTATCTACATCACCGCATAGCTCCAGAAAACTGGAAAAGACTCTCCCTTTGAAGACTGTCTTTGATGCATTGCATTGTTAATCTTTTCATTGTTTCATTGCAACATACTTGATGAATAAGGAAAGAGATATATCCCAACAGACTGTTCTTTGTGAAAAGATCAAACAAAGAAAAGAGGCTGATAAACTATTCCAAGCTGTTTGTGACACGAATACAGACTCAGAACTGACAGGATCAGTTCTCTTCTTTTTTTTTTTTTTTAAAGAAATATTTTTATTCCATATAATGTGGAAAACACAAGAACTATTCTGCATTTGTAAGATCCCTCAAGGGTAGATTTTTCCAAACGATGGGGCATGAGGAGAGCTGACAATACGTTATCATCTTTTGTTGAGTCGTGCCAGCTCATTTCTCTGTATTTTTGCAGAAAATATTTCCTCTGCTGTTGAGTTTCAGTGTATTAAAGACAAGCTCCCAAAAGAGAATGATATGTTTGAATCTGTTCTCATAAAAAAAATCTTAAACTTGTTTGTATTGGATTGAAAATAAGACTCTGTTTGAAAGAAGTCTTTTGAGTTTTAGAGTTTAATTAAAAGTTGAGTTGATGTTTGTGTATAGAGTCTTTTTTTTCTGCCTTTCAAAATGTCAAAAAAAAAGCAAATGCACTTATTTGTTGTCTTGTAAACATTTGCATGAGAAGATGATGTGCCTAGACCTACTGCTATACTGTCCTTGGACAGTTCAGGTCTTACCACATTTGAAATTGGTAATTACGTGGAATCTGTTTGTGATAATATAGTGATTAATTGTGATAAGCAGTAGAAAACTGTAAATCTGTTGCAATCTATATACACAATTCACATTAAACAGAAATTCAGTAACTTCTTACATACAGAATCCAGTCAGAACGTCAAAGATTTGAGACAGAAATTAAGAAAATTTCCCACAAATAGTAACATAGTTGCTGCAGGATGGTGCAGCAACTAGAACCATAGCCATAATACAACCGGTTGAGCTGATTCCACTATTGCACCATTGGAGTAAGTTGGTAAATGTGAAAAAATTATTATTATTATTATTATTATTGTTTTTTTACTCTGGTGGGACTGAGCCATTTGCTCTCTCACCAAATGACTTCAGTTCTATTGATTTACTGTATTATGTTTGTGCGTTGAAAAAGTGGACAGCTGGAGCAACAAAAATTAAATTCAATTAAATGGAAAGGAGGCTAAGGCTCTCCTGTCCGCAAACAAAAACGCACCGATTTGACTTAGTTCCTACCTAAAATCGAGGGCACTAAGATTTCGACCAATGTGATAAATCTTGTGCAAGTATGTGTGAGTGGCTGGTTTTACTTAACATATTAAGGCTGTAACAAAATCAGCTTTTTGGTATCTCAGAAATTTAGATAAAGTGAGTGAGAGTTTCAGAGCAAACTTTAGGGAAGCTTATTCATCCTTTTATCTCCTGTAGAGTTGACTAACTACAGCGCTCTTCTACAGTGTACATGCTACTTTTCATTCAGAATAGTGCAGCTAGGATTTTAAGAAAAACTTTCTAAAGGGAAAACATTATTCAAATGAATAGTCTACAAGTTACAAAATGGTTTGACTGTAAATATTTCTCTAACATGTTTAATGAACAGAAACCTGACAGTTCTTTCAGATCTGTAGGTAGTGGTCAGGCAGTGTTATTCTGAAGCTAAACAGGGTGAAATGGCATTTGGCTGCTTTGCTGCGCTCTGTTTAGACCAATGACCCGGGAAGGTGCTGCTTGAAAAAGAGAGATTGTGTTAGTTAGTGAGCTTTGGACGTACTTGATGGCAGATTTTATTATTTTTATTATTTTTGTGCTAAGCTAACAGCCCACTGGCTCTAGCCGTATAAGACAAGTGTCCTGTCAAATGCTCAAAATCCCCAAAATGTCAGATATTTGCTTAAACACATTTAACTGATTGCAGCTTTAAAGCAAAAAAAGCATAATGAATGACATTTCTCCCATGCTGTCGTGCTTTGCCTTTGTAGTTGCATGACATTCTTCATTAACCAATATGTTTATTACAGAGTGAAGGGGAGGAGCAATCAGACTCGTGGAAATTTATTGCGCTCCTTAACTCCTTAACACTCACACCAGTATTTATTGCAGAGTTATCGAATGCACCCAGCGCTCCCCCTCTGCTCCTTAACAGTTGAAGAGAATGATCACTGCTAATTGGACTCTGAGGTATTTCTATAGTAGAGAGCAAACTGGGCTTATTTTAAAACCCACTCAGCAGTGAACTCCAGTAAAGGAGAACAGAGTGAGTCTCACTCTGATGAGCGTTTCCCTTGGCCTGATGCTTGGCCCTTTTTTGTTTGTCAAAGTCAGGCTTTGACAGCTCTACCCGGGGAATAGATGTGTGTTTGCAATCTCCCAGCACACTGCTATCGTGACAGTTGTGTTATAATTTCAGTACTCTGATCGCTGCTGTCATGTCTCAAGAAGGCAACATGCATTTGTAGATTTCACAGACAAAATGTAAGACAAGCTGTGCCTCAGAGAAGAGAAGCGAGAGCCTGGTGGTATGAGAATAACGGTGTTTCATATATTTCATCCTTTGCAAGCTGTGCAGCTGTAGATGTCATGAGAAAGCCTGTTTAAGAAAAAGTTATATACAAGTGTAAAGTCTGTGCATGCTTTAGTATACTTACTATAAATACTGCATATCCTAATTAAATACCCCAAAGCATTGTGGTTTTAGAGCTGTCACGAAACGCATTTGCAGAATATGTAAAATAACTTCAGTCAAAATAAATACCTAGAGAACCTAAAGCAGTAACTGTTTGGAAAATGACTGGAAAAAAGCTGTTAAATAAAGCCTCTGCGGAGGTTTTAGTTCTGCACTGTTTTCCTCTGTGTATTCATTGGTCTGCAGGATTGCAGTTGAACACACATTTGGTGTGTTTTCACATCTTATTTCTCTTTTGACTGCTGTAAAACCCACGGTGATGGTCTTAAGCCCCAGGATGAACTCTCCAAAAGCAACCCTGAGGGTGACAATGAGCTCAGATTTCTCTGACAACTGCAGCCGTGCTAGGAGCAGGAAAGGAACCAGACTCTGGAATGGGGGCAGTCAATCTTTCCCTTGGCAGGAATATACTTAGGCTTGCATTTCCTCAGGGTTTGTGGCCCGAAGCGACAGATGTGGAGCACAGCAACCAACCATACCGCCCAGCGGCTTGTGGGTCAGCACAGCTGCTCTCCGCAGCCTGACTCGTGAACCTGCCACATGCTCTGGTGCTGAGTTTGCAAAGTTATGTCATATCTCAGTCACAGTGTTTACCCCCTCCCCCCTTCACTTCTTAGAGAGTTTTCTGCATTTCTCCTTCATCTCAACCCCTCACATTACACTCCATGGGGTTTGATGTGCATTCCTCACATCAAACCTCATGGGCATGACGGTGTTCATTATGTTTTCATGTCATGTTCTCGCCTCTTCTTACAATCTCCCTTTGCCTGCTTCACTTTTATTCCCCTATCCTCTGTTCTCTTTGCTCCCATGACATTCCCTTTTGACTCCTCAATCTCTCAAGTGGTACGTTTTTAAAAAACAACAACAACAAAAAAAGGTAGTAAGCAGAGAAAATCACATTTCAAATGTATCCCACAACGGAGCTCTGATGAACATCTGAACACACTTAGTGAGGATTAAATTAATATTTGCAGCACATTGCTGAACGAGGGCTATTTAGTGCTGACCAGGTCCAGAGAGTGATTGAGGGCCAGCGTAACCACATTACCCAGATCGGCAGGTAAATGCTCAGGGCTCATAATGGGGAGTAATCCTGTACACAAAAGCCATCTGTCAGCAGTGAAAGTGCCCAACACAGCAGGAGAGCTCAAGTGCAGCATTATTACACATTTTAAAACGCAAATTTAATAAACATTCATCTTCCATGCATGCCTGCAGCTTAGGCATACAACTTAAAGCCAAGTGCCATCTTGCTTGCACTCAAATTATAATATTGGATCTCAAATGTGGTGAAAAAGTCATTACTCTTTTTTTTCCCAGATGATAAAAAGAACCAACTTTCCCCCAAAAAATACTTCTGTGTGACTATTAGGACCTAATACATGGATAACAGCTGGTGGTACTAATTCACCAGTTGGCTGCACCACTGATTTAAAATTTTGGCAACACAAGATCTAATTATGAGCTCCAAACCTCAAACAGGGGAAAAACTAATGGAAATCTTGCATTTACGTTTTAATTTTGTTCCACTTTTGAGATTTTGTTAGACTCAGTGATGCAATCTGATGTTTTAGTATCCCACAGTTGTCTCTCTAAGGCAAGGGACATTTAAGCCATTTCCACTGTACTCTCCGTTTTGTTTTTAGCAATATGTTTTTCCTACAGTAGTCTTTTTTTTCTGCCCATTTCTACCTAATAATTGGTTACTTTGATTCTGCGGAAAAATCTTTTTTGTTACATACCATCTGAGAATCAATCCTCCCAAAACCAGTCGAGGCTGGTGTTTTTGTAGGACAAGTAAGGAGGGAGTGTGAAGGAAGTACAGGTAAAATGAGATGTAAGAATAGAAGGAGGGGTGTAGTTTGGTGACAAGGGAATGAAGATAACAAACGAGTTTTTGCTGCACAGAAAAATTAATAATCTGAGATCACACAGCTTTAGATATCCCAGTCATTCTCTGTAATGTCTTGCTTTAACTGTAACAGTCCAATTAGAGATCAGTAATCTTACATTTTTATTTCGAAACCATATCTTTTCCTGTGTTGTTATAGTTAAAGGTTGACGACTCCGGCTTGTTTTGAGATGGATCAGTAATGCTGCCGAAGCATGCTGTATTTGTCTGAGTCTGAGAGGGGGAAATGCTTTTTATGAAGACATTTTAGACTGAGGAAGCAGGAGGTAAAGAAAAGAAGAAGATGGGGAAAAAAGAGCACAGTAGGGCTGAAAATAGCCCAGTTTGGCAGCTACCCTGCTCTGGACATGGTTTATTTATCCTGTGGGTTAGTGCAGGTGACTCAAGGGCCGAGCTGTGTGTGGGCAGGAGGCAAGCTGGCAAAGGGCTATCTGTGACTCAGGCTGCTGGATGTAGTTTAGGAGGAGGAGGCTGAGAAGGAATGCCAGAGTTCGGGTTGCTCTCTCGGACTAACCCCAAATTACGCTAATTGTCTCTCCAGCGGCTTCTTTTAGATGTGACAGACAGGCTTGGTAGTCAGGATTGAAAAGTATCCGAGTACATTTATTTAGTTACTGAAATAGCACTCTTTTTCTCCAGTCACAATTCTTCTCAGAAAGAATATTTTTGACAGCTACTTTCAGTTAAGGAGAAACTTGAAATTGTAAACAAAGTTGTTGCATGTCACACCAGTTGTTCCAAACCAGGGTTTTTTTGGGTTGTGACACCTCCAAAAATGTAGCGTCTAGTTGGGGATCCTTGTCACATTTCATATGTTCCTGAGTTGTTCGAACCAAAGAGACATCTTCCCTCTAAACATCTCACCTCAAATTCAGTCATTTAGAAGAGAGGTTTTTCACAAAAAGCTTTAACAAAATCTCGAAAATAAATTTCTTCTTGCATTCGAAAATATGGCTTTTACTCTCTCTGATTAGTCATCTAACAAATTAAATCTACAGTAATGCTTGAAAAATGTTTGGACAGTGACACACTTTTTTGGCTTTGTTCTCTGCCACAATAGATATGAAATGAAGCAATCGAGATTCAATTGAAAGTGCATGCTTTTAGCTTAAATCCAAAAGGTTGAAGAAAAATGCATTAACCTTTAAAGAATTAGTCATTTATATGCACATACCTTTTTATTTATTTATTTATTTTTTTAAAGTTTGAGAGTAATTGAACAGTTCACTCAGAAAGCTGCTTTGATGGCAGGTATGTGTGACCACATATAGAGAAGGTCTTACAATTAGTATACTTGCCTTATCTAAGTAGTCCCTACACCATTGTAAATAGTACGCACAGACTGTATATAGACGATGGGCATCCTGACATCACCCATTTGTGTTTTCTTTTTAAAATTTTGAGGCCTCAACATTTTTGTTATGGCTGGCACCTGCTTGCTGTTTGTGTTTCTTGAGCCTGACGTCACGTTATTCCAATGAATGTCTAAAGTGCTGTCTTGTCAGATTGTTTGTTGTCAAGATTTGTTAGCAGACTGTATTCATTAAATGTGCTTCTGCAACAAAGGGACTAATGATATACTAGATGTCAAAAAGAAAACACAAACTTCTTGGACACTCTGCACCACACAGTGAGCCATATTAATCATTATTATCAGGTAATTCTATTAAAAATGCCCCAGAAAGGCACCAACACTGCAAACATCAAGTGCTTGAGTTCAATAACCTGCATTAAATGTGGTGAAGCTTTGTGGGAAGAAAATATTCAATTTTATTTTATTTTATTTTATTTTATTTTATTTTGTTTTATTGTTCTGACCAGTTAGGGGTGAGGGGAGGAAGACAGGACAAAGAAAAATAATGGCAATAAAGACTGAATATTTTATTTTCTTACAAATGTTTGGCATTTTAAGTGAACAAATTTGGAGATTGACCTGCTGTTGAAACAATATTGCAATAGACGTTGATCGAACTATAGTTTTGGTACTTCCGTGTTAGCTTAATTTTAGACCTTGGTAGTGGGTTAGTAGGGGGTTCATATTCCCTAAAATCAGTAATAAGACCATTATGATGTGCAGGCAGTTACTTTTATCCTCTCTGAAGTTTTGGGAAAATCAAAATAAGAAAGTTGCAAAGTCAGACTGAATCACAATCAAGAGATATTTTCATTTGATCTTACGATGTAGCCATGAAAACATGACATATTGGATTCTAATATTTTACTCTGTTTGAATGTCATATTGCTTTAATGAAGCGCAGTAACAAGCAGAAGCAGTGTATTTGACACATTGCTCAACAGAGTGGATAAAATGAAGCCACGTAACAGGAGCATGAGGGGGAAACTGAACATTTTTGTAGTTAAAGTAGGTTATCCAGTCAGATGCACAAGCACACACACCAACAGCAATTCCCAATAATCCTTCATTGTCAGGCAACATGCACTGTAAACACAACAGATTGATTGCAGACAAGCTCTAAACCTGTAAACAATCAAATAATCCTTCCACAGTACAAACAGCCCTGACGAGACGAGAGGCACAGGCTGTGTTTTCAACTCGGCTCAAATTGTCCTTTAGAAGAGCCTCCTTTTAAGTCGCTTTGTGTGTTTGTGTGTGTGTATGTGTGAGCTTAAATATTGTCTATGAGTTCACGTGCAAAATTTGTGTGCAAACAGACTGCATCACTGTGTGTAACGAGGTCAGAGAAATGGATGCAGGGCAGGACAAAGTGAGAAAAGACAGATGGGAGCAGTTGTAGTGACAGGTGAGGATGTACACTGTAGTCACTGTAGGTGTGATCCATGGCACACAAACAAATTCTCTCTGAACGAGGCAAGGACAAATGGATGAAAGAAAGGGGAGTGAAGAAAAAAGAGCCCGAGGCATGTTATGCAGAACAAAAATGAGGTTTATAATGAGGAGATTTTGAACAAGGAAAGCTCTCTTTGCATGTCTTACACTGACGCCGCATTAATGAGTCATTTACTCTGACATACAGAAAGATCCTGCCCAGATTTACAGTCTCCATATTTTTGAGTTTTTTATTCCTGCGAGTAAAGTAGGAGGTATTAATTAGTAGCCAGTAAGCTCAAAATGCACACACGTAGCACAAACATACACAAATACAAAAACCTACACTTAGATAACATGCTGTTGCTGGAGGCAGTGGCATTACCAACAACAGCAAGGACTAAAAGAGCAGCCTCCTGGGAGAACAGCCGAGAGACTGATTAGTATTTCCTGGATGTGCCTTTGCACTTTTATATCAGTCTTAGAGTGGCATTTCCACTGCAATTACTGAGCTAATCAGTTAACCAGCGATGGCTCTGTCTCGGCCTGCAGCCCGAGTTTAGGCAACATTTCTTTCTGTTGTTTTTCTTTTCTTTTTTTTAATTGCGTCCGTGGAAAATGGGGGCATGTATGTGGAAATAAGTGGCACAAGTTCATTAGCTGGCATGATGTGTATGTTTGTGGTGGTGTGGATTGTTGATTTGTTGAGACCTTGGCACCTCAGGATGGTCCACTTTCTTGAAAGATTATCATTATGACATTTTGTGTCTGCTGCACAGAATACAATGCAGACTGACAGCAGAGTAGGGAGATGGATAGAAAGGCATTTACAGGGTGATGGGGAGGAGGAAAAGAGAAAAGAGAGGTGACAGAATGGCTGGGCAGAGTGCCCAATAAAGATAAATAACTTCTGAAATTTACTCATTAGCTCATTCTTTTCATTTATATTACAGGGGAATTAATTCTCTTTTTGCAGCAGGATCTGAAGTGTAAATGGTAAACGTGTAAGGAAAAATCTTACTAACTTGAGTTTTTAACTATTCATTTCTTCAGACCCCGCTGCTGGAAACCGCATAATGACATTTTGATTATTTTAAAATAATTATTTCCTCCATTAATTGCTACCTTATGGTGGTGGAGGGGTTTGAGTGTCCCCGTGATCACAAGGGCTATGTTGTCAAGCCCCCCGGTAGGGTCTCCCATGGCAAATTGGTCCTGGGTGAGAAACCAGACAAAGAGCGATTCACAATCCCCTATGAGTGTGAATATGAGGGAGCAATTCACCCCGCCCAGCATAATGTTGCACCTCCCTGGAGCTCCAGGGCCTGTGCCCGGGGAGGGTGTCCAAGGGCAAGCACTTGGTAGCTGGGCCTTATTCCATGGAGTCTGGCCAGGCACAGCACGAAGAGGGGACATGGACAGCTCCCTGGCTACCGAGGCTAGTGACTGGGACACGGAATGTTACCTCTCTGTTGAGGAAGGAGCTTGAGCTAGTGCGTAAGGTTCAGAAGTACTGGCTATAGTCAGGCTCACCTAAACACACGGTTTGGGCTATGGAACCAGTCTCCTGGAGAGCGGCTGGACTCTGTCTCAGTCTGGAGTTACCTCCCCGTGCACGCTGCCTCTCACCAAGGGTATCTTAGTATCCCCTTGGCTAGCTGCCTGTACGTTGGAGTTTTTCCCAGTAGATGAGAGGGTTTGTTCCCTGTGACTTTGAGTTGGGGAACAGGTCCTGACTGTTTTCTGTGCTTGTGCGCCTAACGACCAGACTTCTTGGGGTCCCTGAGTGTGGTCCTGCTGGGAGACTTCAACGCTCATGTAGGCAACGACAGTTGAATTCATCAGTCCATGGCCTATAGCTCGCACAGGAGCGGTTTGCAGCTGAGTGTGAAGCGGCAGGAATGAGAATCATCACCTTCAAATCTGAGGCTATGGTCAGTCAGCTGGAAAAGGTTGGAGAGCCCACTCCAGGTCAGGGATGAATTACTGCCCCGAGTGGAGGAGTTTAAGTATCTCGAGGTCTTGTTCACGAGTGAGATGAGAGAGGACAGAAATTGGTGCTGCAGCTGCAGTGATGCGGACACTGTACCGGTCCGTCATGCCAGTCGATCAACGTCCCTACCTTCACCTATTGTCACAAACTTTGGGTAGTGACCAAAATGTGACCGAAATTCTGGATACAAGTGTCAGAAATTAGATTCCTCCAAAGGGTGGCTGGCCTCGCCCTTAGAGATAGGATTAGGAGTTGGCTCAGAGTAGAGCCGCTAGTCCTCCACATCGAACTGAGCCAGTTGAGATGTTGGGGCATCTGATAAGAATGCCTCCTGGGTGAGATGTTCTGGGCATGTCCCACTGGAAGGCGGCCCCGGGACAGACCCAGGACACACTGAAGAGATTATATCTCTTGGCTGGTTTGGGAATGCCTTGGTGTTCAATGGGACAAGCTGAAGGAAGTGGCCAGGGAGAGGAAGGTGTGGGCTTCTCTGACGCATGGATGGATGGATGGATGGATGGATGGATGGATGGATGGATGGATGGATGGATGGATGGATGAATGGATGGCCAGCAAACATAAAATGCAGAACTATGATGAATAATGGCAACATCAACTAATAAGTCATGCATTATTAAAATGAAATACATTTCTCAGTAAACTGCACTTTTTTCACCTGTGTGCATGTGGTAGCACATCCGATTTACTCGACCTGTTGAACAATAAACCTAAACGATGAAAACTCCCAAAACAGTTTAATCCATTGAACCTTAATATATACAATATGTTTTAATAATGTTGCAGTAAAAACAGTGGTTGGAGACCACAGTATGACCAAAATTATTGCGAATGTGTGCAGAGAACTTGTAATCCCGATGCCTTTGAAATGTTTGCCACAAAGACGGGAAACAGGTCTGCAACTGCTCACACTGGGTTGCTGTTTTCCAAAAATAACGAGGCCAATAAAACAGCAATAAGACAGAGTCGGTATGTAATTATTTGTGACTAATTGGAATCAAGTTGGCAATTGCATGCAACGGTTCAAGATAATGCGATGATAAGTCAGTGAAAACCGCAACTCTGTTTGAAATTCACAATAACTACTTACATTCAGAGTCCAGCCAGAACCTCACAGACTTTAAACAGTAGTTATGTAGTCTTTGCAGGATGGCGATTTAACCGCAAACCTTGTTTTATATTAAAATATTATAAGCTCACAATCAGTTGGCATCCAGTTGAGTCGAGTTCCCCATTGCAAAGACAGGCATCGCAGACAAGTTGGACTCACGGCAAACTGACTTATTTGTTTGCAGCATGTTGGCAACATGTTTGCATTGTGGAGGTGGCAGCGGGACAGATATTGATTTATTTCATGCCTGATTCAGACACAAAAAGGAGACTAATCAGATGTAAACTGATTGCCTGAGATGTTAAGATGAGTGACCGGGGATGGCAGTGTTGTTCACTAGATTTCCAACATATCTGGACATTTTTCACCTGCCTCCCACACACAGTCAGCAAATATGATCCTGAATTGTTCGCTTTATATAATGAAATGAAATTAAACCCATCAGTCATGCTGCTATGCAATGACATTGGGTAAACCCGGCATCACCACTTAGTGAATGATGTTCAGACAATGAGCCTGGATTGGGGACATCAGTCACTGCAGTGTGTGGCAACATTCAGGAGTGAAAGGTATATCTGAAAAAGTAAATAGACTCATTCGTTGTTTACTCTCTGCTGGTCATTGTTTGTCTGTGCTCTGATAAGTGGAGCCGAGCTGAAGTGGAAGCTGTGGCTGAGTTGTCAGGCGCGCTTGCCTCCCGCTTTCCCCGTGTCCTCCAATTGACAGGGACACACCTGGTAAAGTAGGAGCAGCAACTTAATATGCTCCTCCAGTCGTCTGTGTCCGCTGCCTGCAGATGCTGCTGTCTGTGCCCGAGCCCCCCGCTGGTTCAGCTTCTCTCCTAACTCTCCACCTCAATTATACTTCTGGGCTCAATTAAAGCAATAAAGTGTGTGTACAGTCGGGACAGCAGAAAACAAGGTTGATGGAGCAGCCTGTCTCACTGCTTCACAACCTCAGGTTGTAAATTGGGATCTGATGTCTCACATGACTCAGAGTTTCTGTCCTTAAATCTTGAGATGATTTTTTTTTTTTTTAAATTCCCAGTCCGGTGTTTAAGTGTTTGTCTTCAGAAACATGCAGCTGATGAGTTTACACTTTCCGAACTGACCTAAAACGAGTCTGAACAGAGATGACGTCATGTCTGTGCTGTTCCACAAGATTCAGCGACGTTCCTGGACTCTGCTTTCCTTATTCTAAGACCTGTCATCGTCCAGTACAGCGGTTTTTATCAGATGCTGAAATTGTTTGTTGTTTGAATTTGGTGCATTCGTATGTTCAAATGTATTTTCAGTATTATATACAAAAATGGCAGATGTTGGCCTGACCATCTGCAGCAAATCAGGGTTAAGTGTCTCGCCTGAGGGCAAGCAAGCGTTTTTATGGGGATTGATTGGAAAAAGTACCACACTTATAGTTCTTAATCTCCTCCTTTCTAAACTAATTTTAAAGTTTTTTGTTTGGGGTTTTTTTTTCATAGCTGTAAACTTCGGGGTCTAATGCTGTTAAACTCTTTTGTTTGAAAAGGGGATCCAAACAGAAGAAGTTTGGTTACAATGAAGAAGAAGCTGAACTGTTGAACTACTGAAGGCCCAGTGTATAATAAAAAATATTATTTCAATGTGAAATTAAGCTGAATTGGCCAAATCCAAGAGTAAAAATGTGGAAATTAGCATAATTTGAATGAGGTTTAAAATGAGGAACAGAAACTATAAAATCTGATTGGGGTCCTCTATAGGTGCAGCCTGAATTAAATGAGCTACTGGCTATTTTTTTTCCCCTTTGGCAGCAGAAAGAAACACTACAGACTGACACATTGTTGAACTTGTTAGCAGACGCATTCCAGCAGATAAAGAGCAACATCATCATTCATTTGGACTTGTTGTGTTGTGTTTCAGGCCACTTGATAGATGTGTTTAATGCAGTGTCTGACTCGTTAGCTGCTGAATGCTTCACTTTTGCTTTGTTATTGAGTACTGGGCTTGGGTTTTTACAGTTTTTACAAGTATTGTTTTGGGGGGGGTGCTTGTTTTTTTTTAAGGGGACATAACTCTGTGAAAGAGTGAGAGTGAACCGAAGCAGTAAAGTTGGGAGGTGAAAGAGGTCTGGGGAAACTGCAAAAGTTCAAGTGAGAACTTCAAGTACTGTCATTGTTAATTCAAAATTATTTTAAAAATTAGCTATAAAGCAAAGCATTTCTTAGAGAAATGATGCGTTGGGCTTGTAAAAAAGGTTAATTAAAATAGTAAATAACTAAAGGCAATAACCTACTTATGGAACGCCACTGAGCAATCAGAGCTTTTGTCTTTATACTTGGAAATTAGTTTGGGCCTGATGGTCCTACTCATTATAACTCTATTGTTGCTTGGCACCGAGGGAGTGATTGGGCGCATGCATGTGTATGTGTGTGTCTTTAAAGAGTTATCAGCGCCCTGCGTTATCACCTCTGACACCTTATTAAGGACAGTGTTGTTTTAATTATACGCTGATATAGGCGAGGGGAGATAATTTTGAGTGGCACTCATTATGTGTTCTATTAGCATTTGAAGACAGACAAATGAGTTCCATTTTGTGGAAGTGGGCTGCGCAGGTTCAGATACGGAAAAGGGAGGAAGAATGCATAATGAATCGCTGAGGTTGACTGAGCATCACAGAGAAAGACGAAGAGAGAGGAAACCGGTGTAAAATTCCACCTTAAGATTATGTATGTATAATTAAAACTCCCAATTTGTCACTTGCAACCTTACCACAGCGATGCACTTAGAGGTCAGCAGGCTTTTTCTTACTGTCACACTCACATACCCTAATGGGATCCTTTGTTAATGTGATTAACACCTACAGTATGCTTTTCTTCAAGCCAAAGTATTTCCTGAGAAACAAAAAAACATGTTGTATCAGTTTTCTTCATAAGCAGTCTCCTGCAGGAGCTGCCTCAGTATATCATCTCCTCTCATACTAAAAGCCACTGTTCCAATTCAGGTCTCAGGGCTGTCTAACTTTTATACTCCTCAGGTAAATACTGAACTTGGGAAGCCTGCCTTTAAAACTTTGTTAATGAAATCAAATGCAAACAGTTTTTAAAACTTTATTATCTCAGCCCACTGGCTCATCTTCTAGCTTGATAGATTTGTTTTGTAGAAGTATGCTTACTTCTGCGGGCCCTCGAGGCAAAGGTCTGGCTTTCTTCAATTGAGTTTTATATGATGTTGGGAGCCTGCTTTGGCTAACATCTTACCCTCAATGTCTGCAACCTGAGAGAGTCCATGTTTTAAACTTTTAAGCCTGACCTCTTTCAAATAAAAGAGAGGGGGTCAGTTTGCAAAAACGGATCAATCGTCTTAATATTCCACGAGGAAAGGGAGAAAAATTGAGTCTGGCTGTACCTTTATGTTTGTGAGTCTAACAGCTGGATCAAAGTTAAGAGGCAACTGAGTGAAATGTCAACCGAAAGGTCTCGTTCACGTTCACACAGTCCTGAAAGGATGTGAAATCGCATGTTTAGCTTTCTCATAGATGTGTTCACCAATGCCTGCAAATCCATGTAAGCCCATACAAGAGAATCAAATTATTTTGGATAATCAGGCTTCTTAAGATTGCGGTGTAGGCTGTGTTTGACATTTCTTTCACTTCACTGTTAGCATTATTATGCTTTTTGGGGTGGAACAAATCACACCTTTGAGCCCATGAGGTCTGAAATTTTACATGCAAATGTGCAGGCATACTGAATCTTGCTCTTATTTTTCATTTCTAAGGTGAGAAATTTGGTCTCTGTTAGTAGCTGAACCACTTTACTCAGAGTTGAATCTAACTGAACTTTGTAATATTCAGCCGGTTTGAGAGAAGGGGGTGTCTGACATCTTCTTCAGGAATTATTGATTGTTTAGCCTGTTTTATAGAGCTTTTTAACAGCAATCAAATGGATCATTTACATCTTTGGTTAGCTATGACACAGAGTTTATGTCTACAGTCCTGTTCATGCTATTTCTGTCACATTTGCTTATTGCCATATAATGTAAATCAGTTGTGCCCTGACTGCACCTTTTGAATGCTGTGATCTGTCTTGTGTTTGCATAATTGGCAGACTTTTTTGTTAGCTGCTTTGCACCTTTGTGTTTGGGTGGCACAAATTACACCGTTATCCACTGTCTGAGCTCCGTTTTGCAACACCAAAGTGCCGTTACGCACTGGCAAGGACAGTCTGTTCTCTTAGGAATACAGAGAGTATGAAAGCAGTAGATGAGATGAAAAACCTCTGACAGTTAGACAGCAGCAGGTGGCGGAGACTCAGGATTAACTTAACTGGCAGCGAAAGCTATGTATAAATATGTTTTCCTTCATGTGGGTGATGCTTGAGTGCAATTGCCATGTGAATGAGTGAACACCTGTGTGGGTGACTGGGATCTCTGAATAAGAAAAACACAAAAGATTTAAATTAAGGTCCAGCGGTCCACTTTCTATATCAGCTTATTCTTATTCAGGGTCGCAGAAGGGACAGGACCTATATCCCAGCATGCACTTGGACCTGCTGTGGAGAAACACTGAGGCACCAGAACATTAAAGTATTACTGAAGGCATATACCTTCAAAGAAACACCCAGCAGTAGTTCAAAATGGAAAACAAGATATGCAGTTCCTTTTTTTTTTCTGATGTCCTCCTTGTCCTGAAAACCACCAGACAGACCTGCTCTGAGTTCAGCTGTACACCAAAGATGCAGTGCACTGCTGCTCTCAGACACTCAGAGAATGTCAATGTGTTAAAAGTGAAAAGCAGTTTAGGAAATGCAGTATGTATGACTCAGAAAACCAGCCGTGGCTATGCTGAGGGGAGTAGTTTATAGGCAGCCAGGGCTATAAAACTACTGATGGACATCAAGTTATACGTTTCCGAAATCTCCTCCTCCGTTAGCCTCAAGTGCACTCATCCAGTTCTCAGCAGGCTGAGTTAGTGCCACACCAGCTGGGTGAAAGTAATCAGGGTGAATCACAACAAAACTCTGGGTTTTCTGTTCTAGGAAAAGAGATGAATTTAACTACGAGTCAGTTACCGAGGTAACGGGCTTTGTGAATGTAACCAGCTAGCTGGCAGGTTTTGTTGCACAAATTCAAAGTTACTCTCAGACTCCTCTCTTCCTGCTGCACTGACACTCATTCTCTCATTCATATCAAAGCGCATTTATCTGCAGACATTTGTGCCTTTGCAAGCGCAGAAAATCCCAGTTAGATGTTAGTGCGTTATTTGTTACATTTAACCTGAGCATTTTTATAATTAACCAGTCATTAATGTAAGGACGGAGACAGCAATCATGGATTTATTATCTGCTTAGAAGAAAATATATAGGCTACATCTTTCTAATGCTGTGGCTCCGGATAGTACTGCAGCTGTCAGGATGTCAATGTTCCCTGCTCTGAAACATTTACCATATGTCACTGTGGTACTCACTCTTTAAATAAAATGAATCACCATGATGCTTTAGAGACATACAACACTGATCAGTAATCAACCATTTCTCCTACTGTAATCTGTTGCATTAATGGAAAAATATGTGTCATACTCAATAATAACTTCCACGCTGCTGTCAAGGTCAGTGAAAAAGGTTCAGGAAGAAGAACATTTTATTTTTGTTTATATATTTTCTTTACAGGAACGAAAAGCAATAAGGTAATTTGTAATAGCAGAATGTCTTTATGCCTACATGCAGATCTACCTACGCCTGTCAATGCACAACTACATAAACATACAGATGATTGCATATTTCATACATGCGCTCAAAACAAAAGAATGGCATCTTTGAACTGAGCTACTGAACTGGACATTTTTTGTGAATCACAAAAGATACAGCTCATCGTATTCGTGGTGCAACGTAAAGATCTGTCTTAACGGTTCCATAGTTTCACTCCATAGTTAGAAATCTTTTTTCTTTTTTTCTTTCTTTTTTTAGTAGTCAGCTAATGTTACCGGTAGTAACGTAAGTGTGAAGTTTTCTCCTGTGCTCAGCAGAATTGTCACTAATAGCAGATGACTTCTGTACATCAGCAGGTAATGTTCCATGTACTGCTTTGAACAGCATCAATAAAATTTTATTAATGATGCTTTAAACATTATTAATAAAAAATTTAAGTCAACCAAATTGTGAAGTCTCACTAACTGAAAACTCAGAAACAACTTGTTGGTGTTTTCTCTTCAGACCATCTTGTGAATGATCCTAAACACCAAGCAGTTTACTTTCAGCCATTTCAATCTTTGTTCCATCAAATGTAACGTTGAGCTGTACATCTTTTCTTTTAAAAACCTTCTAAACATCAATAAATAGCCCAGTTGTGTAACGTGTTTTTTACGTAGCAGATTTACTGTAGATTTTCTATAAAATCTATAACGACCATTTTCTTAAATCGATTCTTTCTAAAGCTGCGTTAATGAAATCGCTCAATTCTGTTCAATAATGCTTTCCAGTACTTTACAAAATTGATAAAGCAGTGATATAAGTCTGTATGTAGTACAATTATAAACATTAAACACCTTTTGAATCACCTTTGAAAGCCAGTGTGAAGAGATTTGTTAGCATTTTGTTTAAGATTAAGTGAATTTTTGAGGGAAAATAAAGTGAGTTGTAGTGAGTTTACGAGACTACAGTCTGAATGTGTTCTGACAGCTTTTGTTCAGATCAGTCCAGATATGTTTATGAGTTCAAATTCAGTTCAATTAAATTCATCTTAATGCACATTAGATGTCTAAAAATCTAAATATTTCATTTAAATTTGACAATTTTTCAACAGCTTACCTCTGTTTCCTCCGCTTACCCTAGAATTCTTTCAGATTTCTTAGAGCACTGCATTAAAATGGACATTCAGCTCTTTATTTACTCCTTGGCATAGTGAATGCTTATCCTGACACTGACAATGCTCTACTGTTCAAACATGCCTGTCTTTAACTGGAGCCTCATAGGCAGTTGCATGTACTGTAGATGCTGCTGCAGAAATACTGCTGCATGATTCTGTGTTTGGTTTCCTCTGTGATTTGTGCAACAGTGAGGCGCTCATCAAGTCATCATTTGATTACATCGTGTATTTCAATAAAAAAAGATGCCATCGGCATGAGCGATGCCTTTCATTAGCTGTGGCTGAGACCTAGGCTCTTACTCTAGACAGCAAAGATGACTGCAGTATTTGTTTTTCTTGCAGGTTTTTTTTTTTTTTTTTTTTTTTCTTTTTGGTTAATTTTTTTTTTTTTTTTTTTTTTTTTTGTTTTTTTTTTTTTTTTTTGTTTTTTTATGTGTTTGTTTTTTTGTTTTTTTGTTTTTTTTTTTTTTTTGTGTTTTTGGTTTTTGTGTTTTTTTAGTTTGGTT
>VURO01048778.1:86695-99233 GCA_015108175.1 Pelvicachromis taeniatus
AGGTGAACTTCTTTACTCTTTAATCTTTACTCACAGAAAATGAACAAGTAAAGATACACAGGCACTTCCACAGGTCTGTGGAAGCAGAAGACACCTGTAGCCAGGTCTGTGTTTATGACTACAGTGATTCTCTGTCTAAATGAGCTGTTAGCCTCCTGCTAGCCCCTTTTTAGGTCACCATGGAAACCCCAGGCTGTTAAGAGGTGTTGCAGGCCTGACCCTCAACTTTCACTGACACTGTTCACTTGATGTAAGCTCACTGGGATTTCTAAAACAAACCAGCTTGTAGGGGGAAAAATGAAAAAGGAGAAGCAGTGAAGCTTCTAACTGATAAGAGACTAAAATCCATAAGAGAAAAAAATGTGGGGAAATAATTTATAAGAGCCAATCATTTACAGATGGAAATCATTTTCACACCCATTTGTCACAGATTGGTGTGACTTTTTGTAATTGCTCTCTTCTATCATTTACTGATAGTGTTAAATATTATTTAAAATGCTTTTCCTCATTATTAACGGCTTCTAATTAGTTCTAAATGTTTTCCAAATGGATTCAGATAACTACTAATTCATTTCCACGTGTGACTTTGCCATTGGGGTCTTTTCCAGCTTCATGCCAGCCGTCGTCACAACTTTTAGACTTATGAATGATTTGACAGCGCAGATGGGATTGTTGGCTTGAAAGCATGGCCCTTCTGTACATGCATATGAAACTGGTTGTATATCTGCTTTTTTGTTGTTGATTTTTTGTGTCACATCTAGTGCTCCTTTTGATGAAAAAAAATCCTAAACTGAAAAATAGAAGTTCATATTTTACATGTTTTTAAGCAATAACATTTGTAGGTGAATATCTGTCTGTTTAGAGCAAATGAAATCTTTACGTAAAGCAAGGTGCCAGCGCTAAACCACAGGAAGCCTGTGCTCTCACCTTGAACCGGAGCACCCGAGCCACTGACTCTTATGAACAGTCAGCATTTGTTTCTCTGCTGAAGTCTGCTTCGTTTCTAACTTGCAAGCAATGACACATCTTTCCCCGCACTGTTTGTGCAACAAGCAGCCAACCAAACGAACGCTCAGCGGGGAAAAATTCACGGCTAATGTCGAGTTGCAGGCTTGATAGTTAATTAGTTGCTCAGCTGCAGCACAATTAAACAGCATATTTGCTTTAAGCAGCCCTCCTATTTCTTCACGCAGTTTATTGCTGGGTTTGTCTCCTCTCCTGCTGGCTGCTGTAAGTCAACATGGAACAAGTCCACATTTTTAAGTAGGTCATGAAAAGAGAAACAGAAAAAGATTGCCCCATTGCCTCAAATAGTAAATGTTTATGTTTTATTTATAAGTCTTATGAGAGTCATATGTCTCATACTATGATTTACTCCTGGAAGTGGGCACTTTCTCAACACCATGTCTATTTGATTTATACCTAATTTTTTATTGTTCTTATTATTATTGTAGCATGACAGAAATGTAAAAGCAGCCACCTTTATGTGTAAATCATAGTCTGAGACATGTTAGTTGGAACAGGCCTAAATATCACTGAGAGATTTTTCAGTTTTTCTCTTCCTTTGTCATACGTGATAATGACTGGCATACTCATCCTCACAGATTCAAAAGATAAGACATGGTACGACGCAACCACAATATTTATCTCAGAGCTAGCTCAGCTACACAACAACATACACACCAGCCCATACACATAGCAGGCTCACCTACACACCAGCATACACACACTCATATCTATCCAGCCAACCAAAGAAACACACACAGCGTGAGGCAAATAAAACAGCATTGATTCTTTGAAACACTGTGCACAACACACACACACACTCGCACACACAAAAATGGCTGAACAGTGGCTCATTCCCTTTGAAAGTCATACAGCTAACCATTATTTTCTGTATGGGTCTTCAGTGTAGAAATAGAAATGGTTGTTTACTAGAGGGTATGGATGCCTAGATGTATCTTTACCAACCTTTTAATATAAACTGACTGGCGCCTGCTTTGCGTGTGAAAAAAACGATGATGTCTTTAATAAAACCTCCCGTGGCTCTGCTATTCAGTTGATAAAGGACTAATAGGATACGGGGCATACAGTATATTGCTGTTTAATGATTGCTGCAACTGGAGTAATACAATTGATTCATTTTTCATTCATTTAATTATATCCCAAGGGTGTTGAATCAAGTAGAATAGAGTAGAGTAGAAGTTGAATGTCCCCGTGGGGCAATTCGCTTTACAGATGGTAGTCCAACATAATCAGCAAACACGGTACAAGATCCAAATCTCTTACACTGACACAATGAATCATGGGAAAAGAGAAAGAAAAGGTCGACATGATGACACTGACATAATTTCTGACTAGTTGTGATTGCTACTGAGAGACTAATGTTCCTATACAAAAAAGAAAAATACACGTACATCTACACCAAAGCAGGGACGGGTGCTGGACCAAAAATAAGCCCACGGAAAAATGTAAAAACAACAATCAGCAACTAGCACACTGCGGGACTCGAGCTCACCTACACCTGCTTCTGCTCAGGTCTGATGAGGAGCAGGTGTAGAGCTGCTCAGAATGAGACTGCACCTCCTGCCTGATGGACACAAGTAAACATTAAACATGTAAGGGATGCTGAGTATCCCAAACTGTGGCAATAATGACACTTCATTCTGAAGGTGTTGAAAGCCACTAAGCCTTCTAAGTCTTAGGGTATAGTTTGACATTCCAACATTTAAAAAAAAAAAAATGCCAAAGAAGTTTGGGTTGCTGAAAAGGAAATTAACAGTAGAACTGCCAGTTCTGTGTTATTCACACACTCACACACATTCTCACTCTAAATGCATTGCAAGCAACTTAGGGGCGATTAGCTTAAGGTCAGATTCTTGCATTCCAGAGTAGACCGACCTTCTAATTAGTAGAAACTAATACGATAAAACTAGCGAATGATGATCAATACAGGAAGATTTAAGGCATTTTTGTAAGTCACTTCTGCATTTTATCTTCCCGACTTACTTAAAAGAAAAAACCAAGGTTTTTATGGTAGGTTTGCTTTTTGCAATGAAAATCAGCTTCTAGTCCAAAATACTTTTACTGCTGCACTGCTGCCGCTGGCTCTCCTTAATCAGACTTGGTGCAGAGATAGGGAGAGGGGGTAAAATTAGTCTGGAATTTTGTTATTCTTGTTTCAGTCTACAAACAGGATGTTTTGTTTGATGTGTTGACCTTTGTGTGCTGTCTGTTATCTCGCCTCCCAGCCTTAATCTTCCCTTGTTGTCGCTAAGAGATTGGGCAGGTAGTGTCGGTCTGAATGCTGCATATTTGGGAGTTGGAGTCACTTACACGCATTATCTGCGAAATGAATTAATCTCTTGGTATTCAGCAACAGCATGAGACAGGCTGAAAGCCTCAGCGGATTTCTCTCAGCAGACTGTGAAATTTGTCAAATGGAGGAGGTTCACTCCAGGGGTAGAGCTGCAGGGCCTTTTCTCCCTCCTGACTGTTTTCCCGCCCTGTAAAGCCCTTTTTCCATTAGTACCAACTCGGATTGGCTCAGCGCAACTGGAGGCGGTGCGCCTCACCTCGCCTCGTTTTCCATTAAAATCAAGTACCACCTAATGAGCATCCCGTGACATAATAGGTATGTGACATTACCACCACAACAGTCATGGACGTCAAGGCGATGATACACCTCCTGCTCGGTCTGTGACTTTTTGTCAGCCGTCGTTTTTTGTAGTCATTTCCCTCGTTGCTGGCTTTCAAAAGTGGCGGTTTTGATTTTCGTGAAGGAGACGCACTCATGACTCGTGACGCCACTGACCAGCCAATCAGTGGCATGCAATTTATTGATGTCACATTTTAGAATTGCCTCATATCGCTTGAAAACCGGGCAGAGTAGGTACTAGAAATGTACCTGGTACCAGGTACCATCGCCTAATGGAAAGCCCCGAAAAATGTGGCGGGCAGACCTAAGTAGGCACTATAGTGAAAAGGGGACAAAAGGTGGACATCAAGGCAACAATATACCTGCTGCACGGTCTGTGGCTTTTCACCAGACTCAGGGATCACGGTGTTGTTTTTAGCAGCCATTCCCCTTGTTGCCGGCTTTCAAAAATGGCGGTTTTGATTTTTGTGAAGGGGACATGCTCATGACTCGCTGAGTGACGTTGCTAACCAGCCTGTCTGTGGCATGCAGTCTGTTGACGTCACATTTTCGGATCGCCTCGGATTGCTTGAAACCCTGGCAGTAAGAAGTAACACAGTAAGAAAACGGTGCCGAGCCATGGCGAGCCAACCCGAGTAGGTACAAGTGAATAAGGAGCATAAAGGCTCAGCGGATTTCTCTCAGCAGACTGTGAAATTTGTGACATGGAGGAGGTTCACTCCAGGGATACAGCTGCAGGGCCTTTTCTCCCTCCTGACTGTTTTCCCGCCCTCTAAACTGCACCAAAAAGTGACACAAGTAATAAACGCGTTCATTAATCGATGTTCATCCCACCTTCGCTGGGTGGTATTTTGGGAATTGCAAAATCAAAGACGTTTGATAAAAGAGGGGCTTGTTAGCAACACAGCTGCAGAGAGGTACTCTTCTCCAGGAGTGCCTCTATCTGTCTTTTGATGTTTTCTTATTAATGAGGGTGATGGTTTCCTTCTTCTCTGCAGTTGCGATGCAGTCGCGGTGAACAAATTGGCCTGTGAGCAAAAGATCGAGACTGACTGCAATGACTGCTGTGTACCTTTCAGCCCAGAGAATATCTACTGTACAAGCTGGTCCCAGTTCACCCCCCTCGAGGAGCTCAACGTTTTCATTACAGCCACTCAGATGTTGAATCACGGCTCGATTCCTAAAATAAACCGATGAGTACTCTATTGTGCAACTCAACTATGTTTTACGAGTGGTATCCAGCAGGAGTGGGGATGCATATATGTCACGCATCACCCGTCGGCATATCTCCATTACGTGCCTATGCATGGATGTGCACTGTTGCACTCTGATATACTGTATTACCATATGTCTATACTATCCTCATCCCACCCAGGAACACACTGTGTGACTTATTTATATGCGTTTTTTTCCCTAGGAAGCTGTCTGTCTACATGTTGCACACACAGCATTTCTTAATGTGAAATTTAGTTAAGTTCTCACATCACACGACAAGGCATCACTGTGCCTCAGCATCGCAGTGGAGTAAGTGATCGTGCTTGTGGAAATCGTGTTAGATTTTGATTTTTTTTTTAAACCTGAGACTAGCTTAAGCACGGCATGAAATTTCATTAAACAGGCAAAGACAGTATCGATTTAAGTCGGTGTAAATTATGTGAGGAGCTGGGATGTATGTGCGAAGTGAAACATGCAATCTCAACAGCTTTCTGAGGCCATTACTAAGTTAAAGTCAGGTGTCAGGTTAAATGCACTGTGACAACCTTTTGGCTTTCTAAAATGAACCCCGCCATCCCACCCCATTCCTGTTGGAAGGTGATTACAGCTCATTATTAGACATGCACGAAAGAGGCTTGCATGCAAATTTAAGCATTCACAAGAAACAGGCTGTGTGAAAGATAGCCACACACACTGTATCTATCAATAAATGTCCACCCAATATTGGTAGTGGTATATGGCCTATTATAGCTAATCATTCCTAATTAACAGCTAACCTTTTGTCTCGGCCACAGCAGGCAGACAGACACCCTGTCATTTGACTCTGGAGACTAATTTAAACTGTACAGAAATGACCCGTCATTATTAGGCTCCACTCCAGCTCAATTCACAGAGACCCATGTGGGCTGTGGCACTGTACAGAACATTTGGACTGCTTCAATATAAGCAAAAACATGGGTGATAAGGGCACGGAAATAATATATATGTGAGCTCGTAAACAGTCTTGTGCCGCCAAAGCTAGTAAATAAAAATAGATATAGGGATTAAAAAAAATTAATAAATTATGATGACATAAATTGTAAGTAATCCACAGGCTTACATGTCTAAACAAACCGAGTTACGTAGATGATGTCTTAAAAAGTCCTAAAAGACTTTTAGCTCCGGAAAGTTTTTGTTTCTTTGTATCTCCTCAGACAATCTTCTGAGACAAGGACAACCACGACAAGTAACGAGTGAGTCATGTCTCGTAGACTCCCATGTGTATTTCATCATTGCAGATGAAATACACATGTTCAAATGCTGGTACAAAAAATCATTTTGTATTTTTATAGCTAATTTCAGCCTTTGTGACAATAATGAAAAGTTTTTAATGTGCAAAAACAAGGTTTATTAGAGGCACGATTGCTTTGACTGGCAGGCACTCTGTTAAGGTTCGCCCGAGCTAGTTCAAGTCACTGAGCATGGACCTGTTTGACCGTGTGTGTCATGTTTGTGCCTTTTAAATTTAATTATCTGAAAAGCAATACAGCTTGCTGTGCATCTAATTATATCGACAAATCGACAAAGGAGCCTGTGCTCTAGTTTTAGTGAGTGACTTTGTACTAATTAGCAGATATCTACGTCTGTTGACGCAGCCTGCTAACCCGGTTTGCTAATCAAGCTTTTTTCCAAATACGGTCAAGGGTCAAAGCTTGAAAAGCTGACGTTGACAAACCAGTGGGTGATGTCTCTGTGCCTGTGTCTATATAAATAGATTCTGTAATCCAATTTGCACTCTTGAAAAATCCATTGGCATTTCTCATCACTTACAAATACTCAGGTGGACAAATTTGTTACCGATTGTGCATTTAAGAGTCACACGTGTCCGTCAGAAGAGTTAAAATGACCACAGTTATGGGAAATGGGTTGGAATATGCATCAGAAATCAATATCAGTGTAAAAGCCCTCAGGTGACGCTTTGGTTAAGAGTTAAAGTGCACCATGAAGCCTGCATCACCCAAACCTGATGACATTTAGGACCAAATCAAGGAAACCGGTTCCCAACAATGACCCCTCTCTGTGTCGCTGTGAGGGAGACTTTACTGTAGCCTGAGGGCAAGCTCAAAGAGGCTGATGGTAGGTTTATTTCTTCAGGCTGTCACAATCCTTTACATAGACTTTCATTCTAGCCACAATAATTGGTTTATTAAAATTTCTTTTTTTTTTCTTTTTGATCCTCCAGTGTGGTGTCACTCTTTATATTCTAATTACTACACTATAAATCCTGCACATCCTCCACTTCATGTTCAAATGTCTCATCCATTATTACCTTACTTGTTCTCATATAAGCTGACACTATCCCTTCTTTTTTGTCACTGCAGGAGTCTTATATTCATAGTTTCTCTCACATTGTACTGATATATTAAAGTACATGACAAATGAAGACACATAGTCACACTTGACACATGATGATTTAATCCTAGTTAACCCCACTGTGCTGTGTGCAGACTAAAATGCCCTCAGCTGTAGTAAGGCCTCTGCCCCTCTGGCTGTTTATCCCCTGATGTTTACTCAGCTGTGGCGGATGAGAGGGCAGCGCACGCTGGAGTTACAGCGCAGCTTGCTGCTACTGTGATGGCCTCTCTGGCTGCCTGGCAGTTTTTTCCCCTCAGCAGAGAGCGAGCGTGGGCTCTGCACATGGCTGACACAGGATTTGTAGGCAGGAGATTTGTAGGCGACAGTGATGATTGAGAGAAAAGGCAGGCAGAGGAGGTTTTATCATCCCATATGGATCTGCAGCATCGAGGGAGGGAGCGAAGGGGCACAACAAAGCAGAGATTAATGCTGCGTGTCACAGTTTGCGAGCAGTGCAAGTACTTTTAAGCTGCCATATAGCTATTTAATCTAATATAAGTGCATTATAAAAATGAACTGTATAAATACATCCTGTAACCAGCTCATATTGAATGTATCAGCCCTTTTGTACAGCTATTTACAGTCTCACTTTGCTCTCCTTTGCTCACTTGGGGGGAGAATGAGAGGGTTTCTGTTAACTGTGAGAGCTTCAACAGAAAATTTAACAGCTTTGAATGAATGTGAACCGGCAACTCTAAGACATTTATGTCTCCCATCCAAATTCACAAGATCATTTCCATTATTCACCAAGAAGCCGGCACTCTGGAGGAATGTGGAAGCGTCATTTTTCAGTAGTCATTTAAAAAAGCCTCCCTCTGTCTTCATTTGGGTGAAAAGCAGGCATAGGAGGGAGGAATTACGTGCAGTCTTCCCTCGGGGCGTTATTTCCTCTCAGCGTGTCGTGCCACTCTAAGCCCGTCCACCATAGAGACCCGGGATCACATTAAAACAACAATTAGTTTTCTTCAGAGGAAAAACGGCAGCCTGTGGGCTCTTCTGTCTGCTCTTGATCAGCTATTATGTTGTTTTGTTGTGATTCCCCTTTGTTTTTTCACGAGAAGGGTCTCTCTTTAATTCTCCACTGATTTGGATCCCACTGTGCCACATCTATCTAAATGATAATGACAGACTAGTGCTACCCTCTGATATTACTTCATTGTTTTCAGTCTGTCTGTTATTTTCTTTTGTTTCTTGATGAGTAATTTCATTAATAAATTGACCAAAAATGAGCAATGTGAGCCTGAGAAATACAACATTTTTGTTTAGGCCTGAAACTTTTGATATTGTATCTCCTGGTCAGTTTGGGACCCTTCGATGTCGTATCTAACCTGAAAATGAACTGTCTGAAAATTTTTGTTTATCGACTAGTCTGTTATACATAAACTGCAAATAAAAATGCCCCCAAAATCCTTTTAAGTAAACTTTTTGAGTTTTCTGTCTTTAGCCTGTGCAAATAATGGTGTTTACTGTCATCAATGATTTCATGTTAACCTGATGAACGTTTCATTAGTTGAATTACATACAAATTCACAAAGAACAGACACAGTTTGAAAATTATAGAATATCTACTAAAATGGATAAATAAAGTCTGTTTTTTCATATTAATCTAGATGTTTTAGAGTTTTGGGGAAAAAAATCTTGCATGTTGTGTAGATGTGTTAGTTATATTAAAAACAGTCATTTTTTAAATAACTTTTCAGCACTATATTGCATAAACTAGTTTGCAACTTCCCACGAAGACACCACTTGACTCTGCACCTTTACCTGCTGAGCTCTGAACTTTACTCCACTGCATGTGCTGCAGACAGTGGTGAGAGCATCATAAACAACCGAGTCATTCTGCTCGGCAAACTGCGTGAAGACACCCGTTTTCAATTACCACAAGTTGCATCTGCAAATGTGCTGGTGCATATTGAAACATTTTCACACATATTTTGTGCCACATCTGTTAATCTTTGAATAGAGGTGTTTTAGTCTGTTTGCCACAGGTGTATAAAATCAACCATCGAGCCACACAGGTCCGCCTTTACAAGCCTTTCTGCCTTCTTTATTTCTAAAGAGGAATTTGAGTGTGGTGCTGACCTACAGTCTGAAACCTAAATATTAACTTTACACAGAAAACACAGAAAACAGAAATACTTTCAATTTTAGAAGCTGGAAGAAAACCTGTAAAGGTTTATACTGTATGTTAAAACTTGGGAAGGTTTAACCTATACTGTATTTATTTATTTATTCATTGGCCAGGCAACTTAGTCCTTTTAAGTACTGATTTTTAACTACTTAAGTTTTTACATTTACCTTACATCTAATAAAAATTGTTCGAATATCAATGACCTCATGGTCAGAGGTCAAAAGGCGATAACTTGAGAACAAGGCGATGCAGGATTTTGAAATTGTTACCATTGGTGTGTCTCTCTAGGTTCAGAATCCTTGCCCCGAAACGTCTGAAGAAGTTCAAACTTAATGATCAGAAAGAACTGCTAAATTCTGTTCATCATTGATCATTTTTAATTTGTTTTTTATATTGAAAATTGTCCAAATTAGGTGGTTGCTTAAACCCAAGGGATTAAGCAAATAAGGAATTAAGCAAATAAGCAACAAGAAGAGAATCCTTTCTCAAATCCTTATAAAATGGACCCTGTGAATGTGCAGCTTAGTAGTTCAGTGATTATAAAAAAAATTTTTTTAAAAGATTAATTGCCTAATGAATCATTTGCGTCACTGGTATTTATGTATCTATATAAGTACACTTGGCTGCTTTCACTAGGGTACTTGTAGTATCTTAAATGCTGGACTTTTACTTGTTATGGAGTATTTTAGTTGTTGTGCTCTGGTAAAAGGTTTAAATCTGTCTTCCACCACTGGACAGTATCATGATGCGCCCATGTTGGTCCTTTCCCTCTTCACACCTGATGGGTGTTGCCCTTTTGTTTTGTAATATCTACCAGCTTTAACCCTTATCTCATATGGTGCTAAGGTCAGGTTGGAGATGAGACATATAGAGCTTAAGTCAATACACAATTCCATTTTTCTTCATATGGTACGCTCCCAGAGACCCAGCTGACTCCTGAGGTGCCACTTACCAAGCGCTAGGATGTTATCGTCTCTGAAGATGATAGGTACTGAGAGCCGAGTAGTGTCTGGGAATAGGATGAGAGAGGAGGAGGACTGTCTCTACTGGCCTGTGAAATATTCATCAAATGAAGCAATGGTGGGTGGGGAAGTGCGGCAGGAGATGGAGTGAAGTCCACTGGGGAAAGAACATCATAGTTCGAGAGACACGAGGGAACCATGGAAGAGCTCTGCAGTCCAGGGAGGAATGAAATACAGGAGGGAAAGAAATATTTTTATTATGTGGGAGCTAGTGGATATATTCCCAAATCTGAAAGATAAAAACTCCCCTCACAGCAGTGGGGGAGGTTTAATAGTATTTCATGTAGCTGGTGAGTAAGGCGAGAGACTGATGATGATTTCCTACATGTATTAAATTTTGACATTTAAACTGATAAACACTCATTTTTTACAAGCACTGGAAAAGTTTTGCTAACAGCTGTCAGGAGGACTTTTGTCTAAAACAACAATGTGTTTATCATACACAGCTTTTCTCTTAGCCGGCACCATCTCAAGGTGCCAATCGATGTACTGGATGTGACATTTTTATTCTCATTTTTTTGTCAATAATGGAACTTTGATAAGAGTGTTAGAATAGAATAGAATAGATTTTTTACTGGATACTTTTTAAAATTATTTCCTAGCAGTACCCTACCATTACTAATGTAACTTAATTAATGTATCTTATGAAGCTATGTTATTTTGCTACATATTTTAAGTTGCATTTGCTTTTGTTCACTGTTTCCGTTTTTCCAATACATGTAATTCTTAACTTTCAGAATAAATAACATATATTTTGTCATTTCTTATCGTAAATGTTAGCTATAAACATCAGCTGCAAATATTTTCATTTCATTAGCATGCTGACATTAGCACCGTTCAACCCAAACATTAACTACCTAACAGTTGGTGGAAGAGGTCCACTATTCAGAATAAACACTATTATTAATGTAAAAAGGGAAAAACTAGGAGAGAGTGTAGCTTCTCTTGTTTAATGGTTTACTATTGCATTTCACTCATTAGCTCACAAAACTAAAATGGTGTTTGCTTGGCAAGCATCAAATCACGTCTGTTTAAACCCGGTTTTGTAACACTGGATATACCAAGTTCTCAAAAAGTAAACGACTCTGTATTTGTTTCCAGACGTCCTGTACCCTTAATAATTACTGTATATTTTCCGGCCTACAAGGCGCACCTGAATATTAGCTGCACAATTTGAAATTCCGAAAAAATCCTATTTTGTTCATACATTAGCCGCACCGGACTAAAAGCCGCAGGTGTTTTAATGTTTAATTATCATATGTAAGAGAATATACACAAAGGGGATTGTCAGGAAAGAGATGACTGTTTTGGAACACATTGTTTTTATTATGCGCACTGTGCTTCCGGCGGCAGAGAGGGGAGGGCGACAGAGCGACTGCTCCCCCAGCCGTGGGGCAAGCCCAGACCCAGCCCGACTGACCCAGCCTTTAGAGCCAATCCTTATCCCGAAGTTACGGATCTGACTTGCCGACTTCCCTTAGCTGCCTTGTTCAAACATGCCAGAGGCTGTAAAATTAGGTTGTAAATGCATGTTAAGGTAAATTTGGAGGTGTGGTATTTAATAACTGGTTAAAGATGCGGCGATTTACCATCCTTCTGATAAAGAGTGTGCTGGAAATCCGTTTCAGTATTTTTTTTTCTATGCCGGAAGGATCAGATGGTCATGATTGGATCATGAACAGAACAGGATGATTCACCGCCTTTTCACCCACCACATAAAAAATGAAAGATATGAGCCAAATCTTTGTACACCTAATTGTGACCTATTTTTAAAGAATAAATGGAAAGAAAAGGGACTGGAATCAGAAAGTATGAGAACAGATTGATCCTCAGACAAGCTAGCTTTCATATGAGGATTTATTGCTTGATGTTTCAATCTCAGGATGTTTCTTTAAAGTACTGAAAAACACAGATTTGCCATCTGAAATAACCACAGAGGTGACAGACGTCTGGTGTGGGTCTTGATTTGTAAACAGTGGATAAATCGTAGAGTCACATTGCCCCTGTCAGCAGCTCTGTGACTCACACCTGGATTTTGCTCACAATGACAATGCTCATGCCGATACTTGATGTTTGAGGTGACTGTTTTCCATTTAAATATTAGCACTATACTATACT
>VURO01048780.1:0-16359 GCA_015108175.1 Pelvicachromis taeniatus
CACACACACACACACACACACACACACACACACACACACACACACACACAGAGCTGCCGTGGTTCTTTACCCACAAGTTTCACTTTCTTTTAGCCTGCAGTAAGCATCCACACAGCTCATCTCATAAATTATGGTTGTTGCTGTGCCACCATCATATCCCTTAAGAGACTTTACCCTGAGAGCCTCTTGATTCTAATGGTGGGTTTGTCCTTGTTGTGTGACCTATGTCACAGGGGGAGAGAGGTCTTCCCGGATTACCTGGGGATGCGGTAAGTGGCAAAAATACACCAAAGGTACAGAACAATTATACTCTTAAGGATTATAGGCTTGCATCATGATGAAGATAGTAGGGTTACAGCAGCGTGGGTTAAAACCTCACATGTTGCATTTTAACTATTTTTTAATGATTATTGCTAAATAGAGAGCAGATCATCAAAGAGTGATCACCGTGTTTTTAACTTAAGCATATAGGAAGACAGGAAGCTAGATCACTGTGTGTGTTAGTGAAGTGTAGGACTATAGCTGAAACTTGTTATTATATCGAAAAACATCGTTTTTCTAGTTGATGTGTTCAAAACATCTGTTAACATCTGTTATTGGGATGAAGAAGATGAGCTCAATAACGATTAATGATGGATATATTATTTTCTTTGAGGAAAACAATTACACTTTGCAAACACGTTTTCATTTCACAAATTCACAAATCAAAGCGAGAATGTAATTATTTATTCAGTGCTTTAATTTCAGGTACAAACAGAAGGCTTACGGGGTGAGAAGGTGAGCAGTAGTTTAACACTATCACTGACAGCAGATTGTTACTGCAGCATGAAAATCCAGACATCAATATAAAAAAATAACCCTCAAGAAATATGCTGTTTATGAATATTTTGCTGTATTTGGTCTTTGGAAAATGTGGCTTTTTGTGTGAAAAGTAAATGAAATATGGCATTTTGTAACATGTAATATGAAAATTGGAATTGTAAAGCTAATCGGTATTGATTTTGAGAAAACGATTTCAGTAAATGGAAATAATCGATTGATGAGAATATATTAATTTGCTTAATCAAATGTTTTATGAACTACCCAACCAAATTTATTGAATGACAAAGGATTTCATGTTGGACTTGTGCCTTTATAGGTTCTACAGTTTAAACTTGTATTAAAATAATATAGATGATTAATTTCACATCATTTATCACTATTAGTGTAAGAAATATTTGTCTGTTTGCCCTGTTTCAGGGTGAGCCTGGAATACAAGGGCCTCCAGGTGCTGATGGACCCCCGGGGCCTCCTGTAAGGATCCTGAGTTATTCTTTCCTTTCTTCATCTTTCCTGCTGTTTAGCTTTTGATAGTTGCTGTTGTTGAAAAGCAACATTCAGGTGCAATGCTTTACAATTTATTAACATGCCAGTTTTCCGGTTGTAATTGTTTGTGATTTATTCCTCAGGGTCCTCCTGGTCTACAAGGTTTACCTGGTAACCCTGGAGAATTTGGCCAGAGGGTAAGAATCTCATTTTGTTGTGAGGGTGTTGGAATATCACGTTAATGTACCAGTAGGAGGCACAGGTCACCTGATAATTGTTATATCTCTGCATTTTGACTTCCTGTTTCCAGCTCTAACCACGGCACACAGACTGAACTGTGCCTCGTGGTTAGATGCCACGTGGGGAGCAGCTTATTTCTTTGTTCTTATTACATTGCCAAATTGTATTTTTGGGTTTTATGCAACTCAACAATTTTAAACTAAATTACAGTGGACCTCGGACACATTTTGTTTTTTTCACCTTACTTTTGAATATGGCATTGACAGTTTTAGCAACTGAGTGAATATGAATACTTTAAACTCACAGGAAGTGTTTCAGTTTGAAAATGTTATTCAATTCAATTAAATTCAGTTTGAATCAACATTTTTTTATGTAGCTCAAAATCACAAGTCGTGATGCATTGCTCACGGGGGGTGTCTGATTATTGGTCTATGTTGTTGTAGGGTCTTTACGCCTTGAGGTGACTGTTCTGATTTGGTGCAACATAAATAAAATTTAATTAAGTTGAATCTGCTGCAATGGGTTGGGCATGAAGGAAGGGAGACAACGACAAAAGGGGGGGGAAACCACATTAGTATTCTAACGTATTTCTGTTTTCCAAAATAAGTACTTTTTGCCTGACTCCAAAACATTGGGTTAAGTCAGTCTTCAGGACTAAGGTTACTGATGATGAGATTGGACAGGCAATCTATCTAGGGTTTAGAGTAGGGTTTGGATCTAACTAATCCCTGATACGTCTAAATCATCACATGTGCTAACCTTAACTCTATAATGTTGGAACATGTGAAATTCTACTTCAATATTTTGGAAATCAGGTGACAAAAAATTAATCTTCTAGAAACTTGGCAAAAATGCTGCTTTGACTTTGCACTACTCAGGGCCTCATTCCACTTCTTATCCTGAAGCTCAATTTCATGTATAAAAAACTGGTGGACACCAGTGCTACCTCTTACACTCTCCTGGGATCAATATGAAGTTTTTGCATTGAAGGATTTTCAAAAAACCTGACCTCTGTTCTTAACCTTGAGGTCAAACTCATCTGAGATTTTTACTACATGCACCTATGCTCTCAATGCTCTCAATTTCAAAATTCTACCCTGCTTCATTCTCAAGGTCACAAAGTTGAGTGTCCATGCTGGCCGCCAACCTGCCCACCCAACAATACCCCATCAGCCTTTTATTGCTGAGGGTTAAAACAATGAGCTGGGGTTCAGAGTAGGCTCAACAACACTAGCATCCCTTTTCAACCCCATGGATGTAAGCTGTAGTTCAGGGCAATGGTCTAGTTCAATGCTGTTGTATGTTTATTGCTTCCTTACTTTTTACCTTTTTGCTTTATGGAAAGTTATAACCCTTGGAGGTCTAAGTCATCATCTAACCCTAACCCAAACCTAGCTTTAAACCCTACCCCTAGCTGGATATTTTGGAGAAAAACAAAAACCAAACTATTACTGCTTTGCACACTCTTGGCATCCTCTTGATGAGCTTTATGAAGTTGTCACCTGAAATGGTTTTCCAACAGTCTTGAAGGAGTTCCCAGAGATGCTGAGCACTTGTTGGCCCTTTGGCCTTCACTCTCTGGTCCATCTCATCCCAAACCATCTTGATTGGGTTTAGCTGAGGTGACTGTGGAGGCCAGGCCATCTGGCCTAGCACTCCATCACTCTCCTTCTTGATCAAATAGCCCTTACACAGCTTGGAGGTGTGTTTGGGGTCATTGTCCTGTTGAAAAATAAATGATGGTCCAACTAAATGCAAACTTGATGGGATGGCGTGTTGCTGCAGGATACTGTGGCAGCCATGCTGGTTCAGTGTGCCTTCAGTTTTTCATAAATCCCCAACAGTGTGACCAGCAAATGACCCCACACATCACACCTCCTTCTCCATGCTTCACGGTGGGAACTATGCATGTAGAGACCATCCGTTCATCTTTTCTGCTTCACACAAAGACACGGCGGGCGGGTGGTTCCTAAGATCTCAAATTTGGACCCATCAGACCAAAGCACAGATTTCCACTAGTCTAATGTCCATTCCTTGTGTTTCTTGGCCCAAACAAATCTCTTCTGCTTATTGCTTTTCCTTAGTAGTGCTTTCTTAGCAGCTATTTGACCATAAAGGCCTGATTCACACAGTCTCCTCTGAACAGTTGATGCAGCGATGTGTCTGCTACTGGAACTCTGTGTAGCATTTATCTGGGCTCTAATCTGAGGTGCTGTTTATGTGAGATTTCTGAGGCTGATGAATTTATCCCCAGCAGCAGAGGTGACTCTTGGTCTTCCTTTCCTGGATCAGGTCATCATGTGAGCCAGTTTTGTCGTAGTGCTTGATGGTTTTTGCAACTGCACTTGTGGAAACATTCAAAGTTTTATCAGTTTCTGGATGGACTGACCTTCAGTGTTTAAAGTAATGATGGACTGTCATTTCTCTTTACTTAGCTGATTGGTTCTTGCCGTAACATGAATTCTACCATTTGTCAAATATGGCTGTCAGCTGTTTACCAATCTGACTTCTGCACAACACAACTGATGGTCCCAACATCATTAAGAAGGGAAGAAATTCCACAAATGGACCCTGATAAGACACACCTGTGAAGTGAAAACTATTTCATGTGGCTACATCATGAAGCTCAGTGAAACAAGTTCAAAGGTTTGCAGTGCTGTCAACAAAGCAAAGGGTGGCTACTTTGAGGAATCTAAAATATAAGACATATTTAGAGTTATTTATCAGCGTTTACATGTTGCTTCATATGTTTGATGCCTTCAGTTTGTATCTGTAATGTAGAAAGAAATACTCTGGTAGTGTACTTATATATTCTGATAGAATAAGGGTTAAGGTCATGAGCAAAGATAAATCAGATCCTACACAGTTAATGACCAATACGACATCATGTTGTTGTTCAGTAACTTGGACAAACAAACAAAAAATCTGTAACAATTATTTTATATGATCAATATTGATCCTAATATTATCCTTACCAAAAAATCATTTTCAAAGAGAAAACTGTACCTTATATTTATTGGCTGTTTAGTCCCATAACCTATCATGTTCCAGCTGGATTATTTTTATTTTATATCGAGAAAACTGCTGTTTGTTCTTCATGCTAGTCACAGCCTATGCTGTAGCTTTTATCAGTGCTCTCCAACAACTCGTCCCTCGTGTCTCATATACTTTTTCCTCTCTCTCTCTCAACACTGGTTCTATTGCACAGCAGTGTGTAATTAAAACAGACACAGTGGATCTACATAATTTGTTCCTCCAAAACATTAACAAAGACAGTGACCTCCTTTCCCCTCCCTTCTCTACTGGGAGCAATTAACTTCTTATCAGCAGTATGTGACTTTGTCATTGCTCAGCTGGGCAACACAGTCACGCCAAACCTTGTCAAAAGACGCACTCTCTACCACCAAAATATTTATGCTTTAACGGCATTAATCAAACAGCCACACGGGGTTTATGTTTCGGAATATGTAGAAAACATCCCTCTGTGTAGACTTTTTCTTTTTCATGATATCAGTGGAAGTCCTGCTGAAGTACTTTGCAGCTTCATGGGGTACTTTCCAAGAAAATCCTGCAGAAAAACAGACTGTGAGAGGTTTGACCTATTTTTTTTTTTCAGTTTTAGGATTGTTAAACTCACTCTGAAGTTTCGCAGGGAGAAAGTCTGTGTGTTTGTGCGTGTGTATGTATGTGTGTGTGTGTAAAAAGCTAGGCTCTGAGTTGTGATGATGGGTTGGCCTCCACTATTGCCAGTGCTAATAGAGTCACCCATATGGTTGAGTAGGTGCAGATTGAGCTGCTTTCACCTCAGCTGTGGAAAAGCTGTATTCAGTTGTCTGGTGTCAATGCTGCTGAGTCCTGTGTCTTCTCTTTTATCCTTATATGATAGCTGATTGAAGCCTGGAATGCTGACTGACTGTCTTAAAGGACTGAAGAGGATGGCATCAACAAACTTATTAAGACAAATCTGACAGCAGGCCACTGCTCGCAATTTTGTTTTATGTAGGTGTATGTGAATGCAAAAGAAAAAACAGCAATCATCACAAAAGGCAGTAAAACTTTGTGACTAATAGTGTGTTAAAAATGAGAATATTGATATTTTATAACTAAATTATGAAGTAAACGTGTGATTTAAGTATAATTTGACCATAGCTTTAATGGCAAAATGTGAATCCCCCCAAAACAAATGTTTCTCAATAACACCATCCGTCCTCTTCCGCTTATCATTATCAGGGTCGGTGGGGCACTGGAGCCTATCCCTGTAATATGCACCAAGTTTATCATTTCTAAAAAGTGTCCACAAATTGAACGAAATTAGTCCCATTTTTATTTCCCAGTTTTAAGGTCTGAAAGTTGTTTTCAAGATTGCTATGTTTGAAGAAGTTCTGAATAGCTCAGAGTACTGCACTCTGAACTCCAAATATAACCTCACGTTTCTCAGATGTTACCGAGACAATTGTGTGCCGATTGTGTTATTATTATCATTTGTTCTTTTCATTGTTTTTATTCTAACATACTGTTATCTTATAGGGAAGGAAAGGTGAAAGTGGACTTCCAGGGGTCGATGGCCTTCCTGGACCTGCTGTAAGAACAATTTGGTTTTTATGGCATGCAAAATGCGGATTATGATGATTTTCTGAGTTGTTTTTTTTTTTTAATCAAAGCTCGGTTAAACCCATAAATACGTTTATCATGAGAGATGTGCAGACCGAATGTATTTACCCATGTGTACATGCTAGGAAAATACAGTATAATTATAAAGACAAAGCTACAAAAATTTGTAATAGACAGTATAAAAGATGAACGTAGCTACTGTGATGTTTTCTGAAGTTCTATTCTGAAGCCCTGAGATGGGTCTAACAATGAACACATCCTGGAAAACTCTCCTTTCTGACACTGACTGAATGACCAAAATGTATGAGCGAATGCTTGCCTAATTTTGTACAATTTCAGTACCTACTCTATTTTCAACAGCTGCAATAATGCAAATATGAAGTCGTGTCTATGAAAGGAGTCTTCAGTTTAGCATCATTTTGATTTGTTGGTAAGCCATCACTTTCCTGTGGACAGGACTCGGTGCTGGATAAAATATGTGCTCTTTTTCAGCCAAACCTATACATACAATACATATTAACCCTAGATGTATTCGTGGGTGAGACCAGACAGCCTTACCTCTTCCCTAACAGTTACACGTGAGCAGCACAGAGGCTCACAAAACAGCAGCTGATAATGCCACTGGGCTTTTCTTTAAAAAGTCCCAATACTCTACAGTCTTTGAAAAATAACATGGATATAAAACACAAAAATCACAATATGTTGTCTCTATTTTAGGCATGGTGAAGCATTTTTACTTTATGTTGCTTTAGTTTATATCTATACAATATATTTAATACTCATTTTACCATAGCATCATCCTCTATGTATTTCTGTTTAAATTGATGTGTTGTTTATGTACACCTTATGTGAGTGCTTCTTATAATACCCCAGTGACTTCTCACGGAGACCTGAGGAGGAATAATTTGGTATTTAAATTGTGTGGGCCGCTCAATATTTGTTGTGGTCCACAAAGCACAAAATTGCTGCAGCGCTCTCAAAGGTCTCTTCATTGTATGTTTTAATAGAGGGAAAATAAACAGGCTAAATTAAAGCCAACAGGTTATACCAATTAATTTCCCAAATTGCTCCCTGTAGCCAAATAGAAACGTCCCCTGTGTTCGAACACTAGCCAAGGTTGAATTGGTGGTAAACTGTGCTGCAATACTCCCCTCTAGTGGCTGCTCAGTGCTAATGATTTGAACTTTGCCTTCTGGAAATCCATCTGATTAAAATTTAAAATAAATTCAAAATTAGAGGGTTTTTTTTTTTTTCAAATATTTGGAAAAGAAAATAAGGTCTTGGTACATTGTTCTTTTAATAAAAGCTGGATCTATTTCATCAAACATCTAAATATCTGTATGATCAAGTCAAAAATATTCCAGACATTTTAAAAATTATTTTTCAGGGTTCTCAGGGTCCAGCTGGACCACCAGGAATCCAAGGACAACCTGGACCTCCTGTAAGTGACAAGAAACTGACATTTATAAAGGACGGTCTTTATTTACGCCCGTGATATTTAGCAGTGAAGAAATATTTGCTTCAAAATATGACGACATGCCTTTGTTTTTGTTCTCTCCCTGGAAGGGTCTGCCAGGTGAAATTGGATTTCCAGGCAAACAGGGAGAGTCTGGAAAACCTGTGAGTCAACCTTTTGAGGGCTTAAATAAAAACTTAATTTGCTGATTAAAATGTTTATTATTAGTTCCTCTGTGTGTGTCACCGAATGTCAGAATCTGGTGTCTGATTTTCAAAGGGTATTCCTGGTAAAGACGGCCTGGATGGTCTTCCTGGAAATGACGGTGCCATGGTGAGTGAAACTTTTAGATTTGCTTACAATGAACAAACTTTAAAGGCTGTGCTAATCAACATGGTTAGGTATACGGTTAGCTTATTGTTTGTGTCACAATTCCAAGCTTTTCTATGTTTTGTTCCCTCTCACTTTCAGCCTTGTTTCCAGTAGCAGCAGAAACCTGCTAACTGATAAAGCAAATAGTTGATGCGCAGTGTTTGGTATTAAAACTCTAAACTCTAACTCTACTCTGAGTCTATTTCTGAGGAATATGTGAATAAAATAACAAAACTTGACAGGTTTTATTTAGTAAATACTAGCGTCAAGACATAAAGCTTCAGAGAAATACTGATGTTGCTTTTTGCCTGCTAGAGTCGAAAACTAGAAAACTCTTTGCTAACATATGTTAGCAATTTCATCTTCGTAAGGCCAGACATGAATAATAGTTTTAACGTATATTATTCATATTTTGTGGTGTTCTTCCAAAAAATTGTCTGCCTTTACATATATTCACTGTGACCTTGTGATGATGGTGACTGTGAGGTTGATGAGTCTCTAAGCTACGTGCTAGCAAGAAGGAAATGTTTTAGAGTGTCAGCATAACTAAACCACAGAATATGCTGGACCAAAATCTTAAACATATATTCTTAACTGATATAAGTAAAGGTAATTTTCCATTTACCCTATAGGATATACGCTATAGTGACAAAACATTAGACCACACCTCTTAGTCATGGAATTCAGTTGTTTCCAGTCCCATTGCCACAGGTGTATAAAGTGAAGCCATGCACGTAGGAATGCATACTGCCTTTGCAAACATTTGTGAAAGAATATATGGTCCTAAAGAGGTGGTTTAATTTGAGAAGGATGTTGTAAGAGAAGGCCTCCACCGTTAGTTTGTGAACATTCATCCTTGCTCAGCTGTAAGTGGTGTTGCAAAATGGAAACATTTAGGATCCACTGGCAACTTTGAATAGGCTTAATTCCTTGTGGCATATTTTCAATAAGGTAGATTTACACTTCCATGTTTTGTATACCAAATTCTGACCCTACCATCCGAATGTCACAGCAGAAATTCAGATCCAGGTAAGATTTTCACAATCTTCTATGACCTAGTTTGGTGAGCCTGTGAATGTAGACTCAGTTTCCTGTCCTTAGCTGACAGGACTGGTCTCCTGCTGCTGTAATCCATCTGCTTCAAGGTTTGACCTGTTGTGTGTTCAGTGATTCTCTTCTCTGATACCTTGGTTGTAATAATTGGTTATTTGAATTACATTTGCTTTCCTATTATTGCAGCACTTTTTGTAGATTAAAAAAAAAAAAAAGATCCTACTCAGCTGCACGTCTTTGAATCTGGGTGTGTTATTTTTAATTACTTCACTCTTTTTTTATTCTTAAGTTTTAAATTTGTCCTGTAAACCCTTATTTATTGTTTTTTTTTTCATGTTGTATTCTTGTGCATGCTCCACCTCGCTGTCACTTTGCTGCTGGAACACTTTCCTTCCCAGTGAAGGACAACAACAGATATTTACCTTCTATTCTATTAACTCAAAGCAATCTGGCGATTCTGCTCTGACCTCTGTCGCCAAGAAGATATTTTAAACAAGACAACTGTTGCTCACTGGATATATTTCTTTTTTAGATCATCCTTTGTAAACCATATAGATGGCTATGTGGGAAAATCCCAGTAGATCACCAGTGTCTGAAATACTCAAACCAGCCCATCTGGCACCAATAACCAGGCCACATTCACAGTTGCTTGAATCACCTTTCTTCCCCATTCGGATCCTCAGTTTAAACTTTAGCAGGTTGTCTTGACTACATGCAGTGAGTTGGTTTGAGGTGATTGGCTGGTTAGATATTTGCATTAACAAGCAGTTGAACAATGCTAACCAACAGTTGCTAATGCTAACCAACCACACTACATCCATACATGAATGGGTGTATTTTTAAGCACAGTCTGCTAATTAGCACTAAGCTACAAGCTAATAAAATGTGTCAGATAGTTCCACTAAAAGTTCTCCAACAGCACAAACACAGTGGAACTGAATTAGCAAAGATGAGGCCAGGCAGATAGCTACAGGCTACAGCTGCTGTGTTGGGACACTTGTTAATTAAAGAAGCCATATCAGGGCTCTGGACTAACTCTTTGCCATGGTTGCACTGGTGCGCCTAACTTTTTTTCTTTGTAAATGTTTTGAAATGATTAGCTAACAATCAACACAAAGTTCTTTATTTGGAGCACAGTTTTACTCGAACGGCTGGTCGCACTGGTGTGACCTGGGATTTTTTTTTGTCGCACCATTGAGAAATTAAGTAGCATGTGTGAGAACTGCATATCCATAACTTTAGTTAAATCTTACATCTCAGCAGTGTCCGCATGGATGAGAAAAGATGAAATGACAAAGCAAAGCAAATCCAAAATCACAATATGTCAGAAAATAACTCTTTTCTTTTTACTGTTGACTGGGAGGTTCTTCGCACCGAGCAAGACTCTGAGTTTATTCGGTGCAGAGTTCTGTGTGTTGTGGCTGTTGGGCAACTTTGGAGGCAAGCTCCAGGCTGCTCACCCAAACTCTGCTTTCTCACTAAAAGAAAAGTTGCACAGAAACCACAAGCAAATTCAAAAAAATATATATTTTTTTCTGGTTGGTAAACAGTGGGCACATTGGTACCACTGGACTGGCGATATGCCTGGAAAATGATTCTGGCTTGGACAGGTCTTGAAAGTATGACATCTAAATTATAATCTTGTGTCTCTGAAGGGGCCCAGGGGCGAGCGTGGAGCAGATGGCTTTCCTGGCAAGCCAGGACCCAAGGTTAAGACACCTTACCCAGAAATACACTGAGCTTGTGCTTGTTGTGTTATCCATTCAAAAAACCACCGTTTTAACAAGTGTGTTTCTCTGCAGAGTGACGAAGGGCCTCCTGGACCAAGGGGACCTCCGGGGGAGAGAGTGAGCTCAGAGTTGTCCTCTTTTTTTTGTCTTGTTGGGCATTTGGATTTTATGAAATACATTTTATTTTGGCATATTTTTTAAATGTTGTTGTTTTTTTGTTTTTTTCAGGGGGAAGCTGGTGTGCCTGGACAGCCAGGAACTGTTGGCACACGAGGTGACCGAGGTGTGCCGGTAAGGTTCTCCAAGATTTCACAATCATTCACAGCTGATCTCTGATTTACTTCTGCAAACAAACAAGGGGTATTGTCCTCACTTCACTTTTGTACATTATACAATAATTTCTATTAAAGAAATTAGCTCCAGTAAAATGAATGCTCCTAATTGGACCGGGTAACCTCCTAGGAACCCTTGAGGCCCAGTGGTTGTTCCCAAATGCCATTTTGAGACTGACTGACTTTCCAATTGTGAAGTTCTTACTTTCCTGTATTAATATGCATATGAAGATCTGAGATCTGTAAAAAAAAAAATAATAATAATTTTTTTTTGTTATAGGGAGAGAGAGGACAGACAGGACCAGTGGGGCCAAAAGGTGAAAAAGGCGACAAGGTAAAAATGAAAAATCAGGAATCTCACCTTAATAAAGTGAATGAATGCTGCTGTATTCGTCCCACTAATGGTCACCCTGCAGTATTAGCTGTAATAAAGTATTGAGCATCCAGACTCTGAACAAATTGTCTCCTGCCTCAGGGTGAAGTGGGAGCTATGGGACCGCCGGGCATTCCGGGAAATGTGAGTAATATTTCTGCTGTTTCTATTGTGCGTGTTAACTCCAATAGAGTGCAGATGTGGTAAAATATCACCTGCTTTCTTCTTCACAGGTTGCAAATGTCATCCCTGAGCCCGGTGAACCTGTGAGTATGCTTCTTTAATTTCAAAAACTCCATAATCAATTCTGGGAAGAATGGCTGCTTTTTTTTGTTGTTGCTTGATTTAAAAACAAAAACCCATTATTTACATATTATATATCACCGATCAGACATAACATTCTGACAGCGGAAGCATACAACACTTATCTCTTCATCATGGCAGCTGTTAGTGGGTGGGATGTACCAGGAAGCAAGTGAACATTTTGTCCTCAAAATTGATGTGTTAGAAAAAGGAAAAATGGGCAAGTTTAAGGATTTGAGTGAGTGTGACAAGGGCCAGATTATGACGACTGTGTCAGAGCATCTCCAAAACTGCAGCTTTAATAATAATAATGTATACTTTATTGATCCTGTAGGAAATTAGTCTCTGCATTTAAACCATTCACTCAGTGAAGCAGTGGGCAGCCACCAATCCGGTGCTCGCGGACCAGTATGTGGGGGTCGGTACCGTGCTCAAGGGTACCTCAGGTTAGCTGTTGGGTGGGTTCGAACCGTCGACCTTCCGATCAAGGAGCGAGCACTCTACGGAAGCAATGGGCAATGTTCTGCTGTTCTGCCATCCATGTGGATGTTTCTTTGACACATACCTTCTACCTAAGCATTTCTTGCACACCGTGTACATCCTTTTGTCTTCCCTGATGGCTGTGGCCTCTTCAGCAGGATATTACGCCCTGCCACAACACAAAACTGGTTCAGGAATGGTTTGATGAGCACAACAATGACTTTGAGGCATTCACTTGACCCTCAAATTCCCCAGAACTCAGTTCAATCGAGCATTTGTTGGATATGCTCGATAAATAAGGCCGATTCATGGAGACCCCACCTCACAACTTACAGGACTTAAAGGATTTGTTGCCTAACATCTTGATGTTATGCCTAGTAGAAAAAGGGGGAACAACATAACATTAGGCAGGTGGTCATAATGTTCTTCCTGATTAGTATACATACAAAGCTGTTCTTGCTTTTCTTGTCTTATGCATTTTTGCCATTTATTTCATTGCTTGTTTTGACCTTAAGGGGAGACCTGGAGAGAAAGGAGAGAAAGGGGATCAAGGGAAACCAGGAGAGATGGTGAGAGTTTGTTTGCACTTCCTCTTTTTACATAACCAAACTTCATCCAGCAATATGCTCAGGATCCCACTAGGTGCCAGTAGAGATTTGACATTGCTGCAGCGAGGACGTTACAGTGAGAGAGCTCCCGAGACGTTCCTTAATTGGCTAAGTAAATTAAATATTTGACACAGTCATGCAGTGCCCTGATTCTCTGTCCTCTCTACTTTACTGATATATTGTATATTAGGTGCAGCAGAACTGAATGCACTGGTATATTTAGCATTAAATAGGCAACATGAATTGTGTGCTGTAATTAAAAGACTTACCAATGCTAATATAACGGCAGCATATGACAGCAAGTCTTAAATCTTTCTGCTGTAGAGTATCATCAGTATATTTCTTTTATTTTTAGAGCTTTGTCATCTGGGATTGTAGTAGTCCTTTTAGCGCTTTAAGAGAAATGTTTAAATATATTTTTTAATTAATGTGTCTTCTCTGAAGGGTCCAAGAGGACTACCTGGTGAACAAGGTTTTAAGGGACCACCTGGATTACCGGTACAAAGCTTGTTATCTCTTCACTTGGTTTTAAGTCATTCCAACTGGAATATCTCTGATTAGTTGTTTTGCTTCCAGGGACCAAAGGGTGAGACTGGACTCACAGGAGAGACCGGGCGTGTTGGAGACCCTGTAAGTAGTTCCGTCTAATAGGATTCACCTTTTAACACCAACCGCTACGTTTTCTTTACAATGATATAGGATGATAATGACCTCTGTGTTTCTTCCAGGGTCCACCTGGCGTAGCTGGCCTTCAGGGTTCCCGTGGACTACCAGGAAGCGTGGTTAGTCTTTTCTTTCTGATCAATTAGGCGTCACTTATATCTGCTGCATGTGGTTCCTATGACTTTACACTATACATTCTTATATCAAGCTAACAGTTATCTTTATGTTTTAGGGCATACCGGGAATTATTGGGCCTCCTGGTCCAGCTGGACAAAGAGGAGACAAGGTCAGTCAGAGAGTGCATTTGGTTGGGTGTGATTTGACAGGATCAGGACTATGCTGTACTATGCTGCTGAGACTAGTGTTGGCAGTGCAGAGAAATTGACTGCTGAGACAAAGAGTGACCTTGTATGTCCTCCATCATTGTTTCAGTCTTTGAATTCATTTGAATCCTGCTGCAGCAGCTACATGTAGGAGTTTCACTCTTCTTCAGAGCTCTTTGTACTCTCTGTAATGCCTTTTCAGTTTTAATATGCAAGACAAGATGCATAATAATTATAAGACTGAGATTTAAAAAAAAAAAAAATTATCATACCTAAATTTCTTTCAGAATCAAGAGCAACAAAAAGAATCGAAGACATCTGCTTTCCTGACTGTTGTAGGCTTCAGAGACAAAAGCATCATCTTATTATTTAATTATTTATTTTAGGGGGAACCTGGTAAACCAGGACAACAAGGTCCCGCAGGACCACCTGGAGATCCTGGTTTGACTGGACCTCCTGGACTACCTGGGAAGGGGAAAGATGGGCAAAATGTAAGCCACACCTTTATTGTTGTCAGCTATGTTATTTACTGAATGTTTACCATAGTTCATCTTACAAATGTAATGACATTTAAAGTGATTCATTGTTATATCTAAAACAGTACTATATTATAGGATTACATATTAAAGGGCAGTGCCACAATTAACCAGCTATGTTTAGAATAGCTAAACGGATACAAGCGGCGGAAATGGGCTTCCTCCGAAGGGTGGCTGGACTCTCCCTTAGAGATAAGGTGAGAAGTTCGGCCATCCGGGAGGGGCTCAGAGTAGAGCTGCTGCTCCTTCATCGAAAGGAGCCAGTTGAGGTGGTTCGGGCATCTGACAAGGATGCCTCCTGGGTGAGGTGCTCTGGGCATGTTCCACCGGGAGGAGGCCCCGGGGCAGACTCAGGACACACTGAAGAGATTATATCTCTCAGCTGGCCTGGGAACACCTTGGTGTTCCCCTGGACAAACTGGAGGATGTGGCTGGGGAGAGGGAGGTCTGGGCTTCTCTGCTTGGGCTGCTGCCCCTGCGACCTGGCCCCAGATAAGCAGAAGAAGATGGATGGATGCTCAGAAAGACACAACCACAGACAAGAGGTCTACACATGTGAAGCCTGAAAGGCTTGTAAGCAAGTTATTTTGAAGGCTGAAGTTGGGCATTTGAACATTGGAATCTGCAAAGACTGACTCACCTTTGCAGCCTACCTCAAGTGGCCATTAGAAGAAGTGCAGTTTTAAGGAGTTTTGCATAGAAATGTTATTTCTATTTCTTATTGCTAAGCAGTTTAGCTTCAGCTGCTTTAAAGTTTAGGAAAATGATCCTAGTCCACACTGCCAAACCATATTGTTTTCTCTATTTATGTGATTATTATTTAACACTTGGTATCCCAATAATGTAAACAATCAATACATTTATACACATTTCCTGCTTCGACTCAAGATGCTGGGATCTTTGGGGATCTAATCCTGTAAATTTACACAATATTTACTAGCACTGCATGACTTTGTTGTACTGACCAACACTAGAAAATCAATATTAGACATGATATTGTGAAGTCTGTCTGCATTACAACAACAGAAATGTGTGTTTATCAAGGTTAGGATTACCTCTCCCGTGTGACTGAGCCTGTGAACAGTCTTTTGTATTTCCACATGTGTTCTGCTTGTAAACATCTCCTCGCCTGTTGAACCGCAGCGTAATATGAGCACTTGTATGAGGCAGAAAACAAGCCTGAGTAGACACTTTTTGTGCTGGAGCTCAACATGTGTCTTCATCATTTTTCACCGTGATCCAAACATGTGGCCGTACTGCTGACGGGGCAGGAGCAAACAGGAAGGACATTGTTAAGACATATAACATTAAAACAGCAGAGGGGCACAACAGATTTGCTTCACAGCAGTTTTCGCTGCCCTTTTTTTTTCTTTCTACTTCTTTTACAGCTGCCAGGTGCGACCCTGAGGCCTCTATACAGTCACATGTGTGAAGAATAGGGAGCTCTTTGTGAACCATAAGCGATTTATTCAAAGATGCCTAATTGCAGTATTTTGGTTAATAAACAATTTTATTTGTGGTATTACAGGGAGACCCGGGGCCACAGGGAATCCAAGGACCCCCAGGGCTGAAGGTAATGTCATTTCAGAAGTTTGTAAGAGTTTTCCAGGTCTCCTCAGTAGTTCTGGTTTATCATGCACAGGTGCTCTTTTGTTGATGTGGAAAAACTATGTTTTTTTTTAGTTGTTGTTGCCCAAATGAGAAAAACAATTCATCTTCGTTGAAAGCAGCAAAAGCAATTTCCGTGTCCACTGCTCTGTGACCGTCGCTCTGATTATGACTGCCTCTTTGTTGTGAAGAGCTTGATGCGAAGGTTTCAGTACGGGTGAGGCTGGGAACGGGCATTTGGTGAATTTATGGTGTCAAACTGCTCACCCTCATCATCGAGACGTTTTCTCTTCTCACTACAGAAATGTCAGCCTTAGATTGTATTTGTTTTATCCTCTTTTTTTTTTTTTTTTTTAAATCACTCTA